>JAAGNO010027064.1:55147-86028 GCA_033439905.1 Ceryle rudis
AAAAAGTATCCTTGAACTTACCCCTTAATGAATTTATATTTTAAAAACTCTAAAAAAAGTAATAAAAAAAAAAAATATACCCAAAATTTTTTTTTTTTTTTTTTTTTTTTTTTTTTTATGGGAGCAATCTGAGTATCTCTAAATGGCAACAGACTTTTATTATCACACAAATAGAAACCTGGTTTGCTTTCCAAATTTTGTTTACTACTACTGAAAATGAAAAATGCAATTGCTGGATACGGGAGAAACAAGCTTGCATGATTGTATTTTTAAATTGATTTATCTTATAAGCATGGGTACTTTAGTAGAAGTAACAATTGTTTTAAAGCCTTTCTTTTCTTATATATTACTGACTTTTGTTTCACTCAGAAAAGTAGAACATCGTAACATTTTCTCTTTCAGATCATGTTTACAACATTTCAGTTGAAGACATTTCTTCTAGTGTTTGCATTGGTGTCTAGATGACCTTCTGCAACTTCTGTATTATTTCTTTAGTGCACTGAAAATTTCACTCTGGAATTTTCATTATCCTGACTTGGAACAATTTTAAATGTCTGAAATTTCCTATACATGCTCCAAATTTTTTGTCAATACTATTTCTAAAATTTCTTATAAAAGTCATTTATTAAAAATCATCCTATCTTCAGGATGACTGTGTCAGCCCACAGAAGATCCTTGGCAGTGTTAAGGCACAGCTGATTATCAGTATTTTTTAATTTCTTAATTTTTTTTCAGGTGATTGAGAAAGAAAATAAGAGCAGAATAAAGTCAGAGACATGAGTAATTAATTGATTAAATGAAGACAGTTCAGGGATATTCAACTATCGAGGTGTTAGTGGAAAGAACATGATTCTTCAGCCTCATACCTCAGGTGAGCAATATCTGGATAAGGCCACTAAGATCCATTTAAAAAGCTTTGAAGTAAGGATAAGAAAAGAAGTTTGAGAGGTATGATATTTCCACATTTTATCTTAGGAAAAATAGACAAGTGAAGCTGCTACTTTAATAGATAAAGGATCATCATAACTGAGACTAGATACCTGAAATGAAGCAAAAATTTAATATAAGTCAAGACTGTAGCCAGGCTTCTGAAGTGGTTAGGAAAAGTATTATGTCAATTTTCAGCAGAGATTTGAAGTGATTTGTATACTGCTGCACAAAACCTGTGTAAGAGGAAGAACTTGAGCAGTAGCTTGGCTTGGATTTTGATAAGGGCAGAGACCTCCCACATGTTACTAGGAAGGTAAACACTATGGAAAGAGCATCATTAGGAAGAATTTTTGTTGCCAGAAAGAGATCAGAAATTACTACAATTATTCCTGGAGGTGACAGTCAACAGAGTTTTCCAGGAAATCAGAAGAGAAATGCACAGAATACTATCCATGTAGACACCATTTTGAAAGGAAATGAGGACATAACAATATATATATTTTTTTTTTCTTTTCCCAGTTTATCATGATTTAGTTTCAATTACATGTAGAAATGAACAAACAATGTCTGCAATAGAGGATCTTACTTTTGAAACTTGCTGAGGAGTGAAGTGGAAGAGAATTAGGTTCATAGAAGCCAAACATGTTAAGACTCTTTTTTCACGGTCAAAAACTGTACTGTCAAGAACCTGTACTTCACAAGAGGAGGAAATCTTGTTGGAAGGAACTTCATTCCTAAATGGATGGCTAATCAATCAAGAGAGATGCTAGTAAATAAATAAGGTGCACAAACAAAAGGGAAAAGAAAGAAGTCATCAACAAAGGAGGTTATATCCTAGATATTAAGAAATGTAGAGGTGAAGAGAGAATTGTTAAAATGTGGGTGTATCTTTCCAAGGCGTATTAAAAGAAGTAGCCAAGTACTATTAATTTGAATTGAAATTTAGTCTGATACAGAAATTTGCTCATGACTCAATTTTATGGTACATTGTTAACATACAGGGCAGTCAGAATGCCACATCAAAAGATGCAGGTGAACTCCAAGACCAAAAACAGGAGGAAAAAAGTAGTATAACAAGGAAGCTCATTTCACATAATCTCACTTTACTATCAGCTGTGAGATTATCAGTTGGAAACAGCTAAGGAGGAGGGGAAAATATTTGTTGAAGGTTTGTAGGATGGCAATAAATCATCAGAATTTTTCCTGTAGAGAAAAGGTATTATTCACACAATTCTGCAAGAAACTGAGATTTCTTCCAAGACCATCCCAGTCTCTCATGTTCAGAAAATATTAATTCAAACTCAAAAAGTAGAGGAGGCCTTATAAAGTGGTCAGTAAATGGGAGAAGAATGAAAGAACTTTGTTTGCTTAAAACCATAAAATGAAACTTCAAAAGATGATAATTTTTTTCATTGAAAGTGTTTCTGAAGAATGAACAGCAGGAGGAGAAAGAGCCACACAATCTACAAGACAAAACCAGCGTGCAAATACATAGGCAAAACATGGATCCAAGTAAATGTAGGCAGATAATTACAGAGGTTTATGTTCTGCAACAGCTTTTGAATTATAGTAGTAATGGAGACAAAAACATGGAGGAATTTTGAAGAACAACTTGCTAGATGCATTAGCCAGGCTGCCTGAGGTGGTTATCCTCAACAAGAACAAATAAGGCTGACTTGGTAACTTAAGATCTTATTTCTGTTCCTGTGTTTCTAGTTATTGAGTCATTGCGTCAGTTACGCTACCCTGGGTCTCTTCTTGGAATGTGAAGATTTTGGTCTATCAGCTGTCCCAAAGGTTGTTTATGTGCTTTTAAATATTTTGAACTGTACCTTTATGCACCCAGGGAAAACAGAAACACTATTAACTTTTAAAAGTGGATTTGCTAGTACCAAGATCTTGAAAAATTATGGTCTTCACTGCTACTTAAATACAAATTTGAATGCCAGAATCATAGGTATCTTAACAAAAATGAGAAGGAAATTTGGGATGCAAGTTAGAAATGAAATGGCTCATCAGCAGTCATTTTGTTCTTTTGTGAGGATAAGCGCCTTCCACAAACATAAGCAATTGACTGAGCACACCTGAGGGATTATTTGGAAGCACAGTATACAGAGAGTCTTTCATAAATAATAATAAGAAAATCTATCAAAATTATTGCATGTTCCCAGTACTTTCAAAAAGCTAACAAATTTAACTTCTTAAATCATGCATTTATTTTGCACCAGTGTAATTACCAGCACTTGAGTTACTACTGTTACTTTTGGCTACTGGGCTGATACCAAATGTTAGTAAATCTAACCTGAAGAGCTGTATTTTTATAGCTGTGAGGAGCTATCAGACATGCCATCATAAGTTGTTTCAGACAGCTCCACTCTGTGATCACACACAGAGCCATTTTGAATATTTTACTAATTCATTTATCAAGTACTAAGTTCCCAGCAGTAAGAAACTGAGCAATTGTCTAGTTGTCTCTCTGGATGTCTTGTCATTTTTTTTTCCATGACAAATAAATTATTGCTGTGTTTTTATTAGGAATTCATCAAAGCTCAGAGGAAACAATCATAATCTGTAATTTCGGAGGCTACCATGTTACCTGTGTATCTGATTTTAAATATTAATCGATTCTGGAGAGTAAAACATTTTCATCGAAAGAAGATATCACTATATTCAGTGACATTACTACATTTCTGTTGTCCTTCAGAGAAGCGTTTTTTAATTCAGGAAACCTATGCGCTGCCACAGAAACATGCTGCAGTGCCTATAATTTACTAGGAATCTATTCTCTGCCACTATTAATTAACTTCTCAGTAATGGCAAAACACTGCTATTCTTTTATTATTTAATAAACACATTTCTTTCGTGCCAGTAAAATAGATTTTGAAGAGTGGCACTGGCTGCTGAAGGCTTGCAGAATAGATCGTTATACATTGTGCTGATTTTTAATTTCCTCACTACTCCCAGAAATAGCTATAGGAACCAAAGATGTTCAGTAACAATACTTTGCTTTGGTATCTGTTATTGTTTATTGGCAAAATTTGTCATTATCATTTATTAAAAGAACTTGATAAAAGCCAACCCAGCAAAGCTGCTTTCCTCCAGAAGATGTTTCTCAAGGACATAGAGGGCATGAAGGAGCATTCAGGTGCAGGCAGTCATGTTTAGTCCATTCTCCAAGCAGGTGGCACCAGCCACTGATGGTCCAGATCTGAGTGGTTGTGCTACCACAGTGCTCAGGGAGGCTAAAGAGCCCTAATGGGAGGCCAGGGATAGCATCTCAGAGCATGAATGAAGCAGGTAAATAATTTCCTTCACCCTATTGACTGCAGAACATGAGGAATAGAAAACAGATTCATTTCTGACTCCTTTGCCTGTTTTGCAGGAAGGGCTGTAAACTACTTTATATAAATGGGACTAATTCTCTACTCCATCACATCAGTGTTATCAAAGTATAATGCTATTAAAATAGATGAAATCGCCTTAGATTAAAATGGGTGTGATGCATTGGAGAATCAGATCCACAGGAATAAAAGGTTTTCTTTGTGTAAGGGGCATGTTCTGAGGCATAACAGATTAGTAAATGCAATTGGTGCATTTTCTTGTCACATATTATAATAGCTTCTTATTATTTGTGCTATTTTTAAACAAGCACAGAATTAGACTTGCATTTTTTTCCAATGAACTGAGAATCTCAGTGAGCAAGACAAATTATAAGCCTCTAATCCTGTGCATTACAGCCTTGAATATGCCAGACACCACACAGAAATATAGCAACAGCATATTACGGATGTTTAACATTACTTTTTGTTTAAAAAAAAATGTGGTTTATCTGCTATAGATTAAAAAAAAATAAATCTGTAATTCTCTACAGGCTCTTAAAAGTAGCTAGAGTGAAAAACAAAGTACTTATAAAAGTTTTCTTCCACATACCATATGTTGTTAGAAAATTGCTTACATATACAGGTAGCACATATTAGAATTCTGCAAAACTGCCAAATATGCTTCAGGTAATCTTCCTGCACACACATAAAAAATGCCAGATTTTGAAAAGTGGTAAATGTATCATACATGAATTTTTCATCTCATAAACCAGTGGGACTACCTGAGTAGCCGCTAGCAACTATTGTCCAAGAAAGAGAAAGAAAGTATGTGGTTTTGCAGAGTAAGGGCTATATGAACAAATGCGGGAACCAAGGGGTAGAAAATATTTTTAGATATAATATTTATGAAATTTGGTGGCCCTTGCCTAAACTACTGGAAAACCTGTGTGTTGTAGATTAGACTAACAGCTATGTTCAAGAGGCATCTTCTAAAGCACAAAAACATGATGTTTCTTTAAAAGCTTTTATGTTTTAAGGTCTTAGCTTAATGAGGAACTTGTGAGAATTAAAAATTATGCTTAAACACCAGCCTCAATATTCAGCAGGAAGATGAGGAACTTTTTAGAGGATGAAAAATGTGGCACATTGGTGGATCTAATCCGTCTTTTCCTCTTTCCCTTTCTCACAGCACTGCAAATATGGACTGTATTTCTCCCTGCCCCAAGATATCAACTGTTAATAATTCACTGTGATGATTTTGGACATTTTATATTTAAAGTCTGCATACAATCTACCGATTAAATCGCATTATGAATAGCTGGATGAACATCTTATTTTAAAAATTACTTTCTTCTGCCACCACGAATTGTACTTTTGCAGCAAATGACTGGCCATTTAAATAAGAATGAATGTAATTATTTTACAGTCTGTGCTCTTTACAGGCTGGCGTACTTCATTTTCATGTAAGAAGTCAGTGAGTATTATTGGAAAGGAGGATTTTTAAAGTTGTCATTTGTGACTATAATTTACAGAAAATGACCTTGCCTGGAAAATAAATAAGACACAGGAGGGGACTTCAGTGTAGTCACTGAACCCCAAAAGACATGACTCACTGCATATTTTTTTCCTTTGCCACAAACTCCCTGGTGACATTTTCTCTTGTATTTTATCAACAAGAAAAAAACCCAAACAAACAAATCAAGAATAAAACCAAACAAACCACAATGTAACATGGCCAAAGAAATCCTGAAGTAAAGTGGACTTCGTTCTTCCTCATGTGAAATTGGAGCAGCAAACAAAGACCTTTTTTTTCCAGGTTTTTCTCAAGTTTAGTCTCAGATAAATTTATTCTCCTTTAATAGCAATACTTTGAGTTGCTATAAGGCATCCAAGCTTTGGGGGCTGCTTGAGATGCAGTCTGCAAAGAATGGATATCAACTGAAGTCCATTTCACCTTGCATATCCCATGTAGCTGCTATTGATAATTACCAGAACTCAGATAATATATAATAAAACATTGCATCAGGGTAATGATAGATGACTATTTAAGTGACATACAGATGTCAAAATCCCCAAGAAAAGCAAAGGGATGTAGGTATCTGTCACTGAAGCTCTGGAAAATCTCCTTCAGCTACTGTGAAAGCCTGGAAAGCCCTGGAAAGCCTACTGTAGAAGCTGGTCTTTGTGAAAACAGAATTCCTATTTCAAAGTCAGATTTGAAAGAGATCTGCTTTGACCACAGAACAGGGCAGATATAATCATTGATCACTGTCCTCTGTATGTACTATGATAGTGACTTTTGGAAAATCACTGAAAAAAAAAGAAAATGTGTTTTAGTTCTGGAGGTATATTGGCCTCAGCCTATAAACCCATCAAGGTATAAGGAAAAGTTACTGTATCTTTGAAAACTCACAAGTTCTGAGTGCAAAATCAAGGAAGGACAGAAACTGCAGTAGTTCCTTGGAGTCTCTACATCATCATTTAACCTGACCCTACTATGCTCTAATTTAGTTCCTTAATCACATAATGGTGATATATATCCTCAGTACCTTCTTTTTACCTGTTCTACAATGTACAATCAAATAAGTGTTTCCTGAGACAGAGAACTGATGTCAGAACCCCATAGCTAGATACACATTTGACATAGAGGTACAAGGTTATAGTCTCCCTGAATGAGAGTTAGGGTAGGTCATGAGTCACCCACGTCTTGCATGTAGGGACACTGGGGATGAGGACTGATGGTAGAGGTGAAGCTTTAGCAATTACAGCTTTGAGTGGGAAATCCACCTTTCTAAAAAGATTTTAATGAAACTGAAATATTCCCATTATGTAAGTTCATATATTTGTATATGTATGTGTACCTCTACTTGTGTTTGTATGTATATATATATACATATATATGTTTATATAATACAGTGATTCTGTTTTGCTCACAATTTGCTTGAAGTGGAAGCAGGTGAAGATGCTTAGATAAGTTTTGCCCATGATGCTAATCCTGTTCACTAAAAAAAAAGAAATTAGTCTAGGAAAACATAGTGATGTCAGGAAAAGGTGTTTAGACAGGCTCTAACATGAAGGACAATGAGATCTTGGAAGCAGAAACTAGTTGGGAGGAGCAGTCACACACATGTTGCTTATTTCCAGCTCTTTAATTTCCCTCCCTCCTCCTATATATACTACAGATATTGTTTAGTTGTTTGTCCTAAAAGTATTGATGTATTTGATGTCACATATTACAATGCACTGATGATCTGTGCTAATTGTCACACACAATTGTCTATGAAGGTCTGATTCCATTTCTCACAGCAGGTTATCTTTTTACAATTCAGTATTTTGAACATCAATAACATTCCTGGTATTAGATTTCCAGGTTACTCGGTGTGTTTAAATAGGCTACCTGATTCTCCATCAATGCTCTTTCACCCAATGTTCCTCTGAAATTCTTCTTAGGTTATGACCTTACCAAGTAAGTTTCAATGAAGAGTAAATTTTTATGACATTTTGTCAAACCGTGAAAATGAATATTTATAATTGGAAGCATGAAACATCTTTTACTATAACTATACTGCTAGGAGCTTACCCTGTTCCATTTTACATTGTATAAGCTATTAGAACGAGGTGGTGGAATTCCTCTCTCCCAGTACATTATAGGTATATTTGTTTTTAGATCCTTTCACTGATGCTTTTTTTTTTGCGTTTTACCCTTTAGCATCCAATAAAAACAAAATAAAAGAGAAAAAAGACAGAAGGAGGGAGAAATTAAACTGCTGTAGAAAATAACCTCAGAGAACAAGACAACTTTGTTTACAATCTAATAAAATATTTTTCATGAGTGTGGAGGGGTGGAAATCCCTCTGTAATACCAAGTAACTCAAATCTGTTGTGTTGGGAGGAAATGAAGATGTCAGCAGTCATCATGTGAGGGGCCACACTTTATACAACTGTATTGCACCTAGTAACTGCAAAACATAATTAACTGATAATTAGGAGATGAAGGTGCCATAACCACTATGTTTCATCTGCAAATCAATAAAAATCTACTAGGAGCTTCTGTGTTGACTTTTTATTAGCCATTTTTTCTTTCCCCTTTTTTTTTTTTTAGCTGACTTCTCCTGAGAACTGTGGTTCCTACCCTGATTTGATCCGACTCTGATGTCAGTCTGTTTAGCAGCACTGATTCACCCTAAAAGTCCTAAAAGCCAAGAATTGCATTACCTGTCCTAGAAAGTCTCTTTCACTTCCTCTACACCCTCAAAACAGTGAACTCTGGTCCACTTAAAACTTCACAGCAGATTCTCGGGTGCTGCTGAATTCTTCTTGGGCAATATAATTTTTTTTTTAATCAAAAAGAAGCCTGAAAGAGATGGTGATATACGTGAAAATTTCTGACTGTTTCATCATGTGTTGTACACTTGAGATTTCATACAAAGACCTTCCAAAGACAATTCAGTAGTTTTGCATGCCCTGCTTATACTGAAAGTCACTGATAGTATGAATCAACACACAGAATATGAAATTTGTAATGGAGATGGTGGTTATACACTTTTGCTAATGTCATCTGTTGCAAAGCTGGGGTTTCCCTTTTATCCCTGCCCTCCACTTGCAGGCCTAATTATTTCCATAAAATAACTACATGAAGAGGTGAAGGGAAACCAAGAGTGTTATTCTCTTTAAGTTTTATCCTCAAAAAAAAGGTAAAAACAGCATTTGATTTTCTGTTGTATTCAGAACTATAACCCTGTCTTTGCCAACTAACTTAGTTGTTAATCTCTTTCTAGCCTTGTGAAGGGTCTCAGAGGTGATGTACACACAGGTGAGGATATGTGCTCCTGCTCAGCCACTGAACAATTCAAACACAAAATCTTTATTCCTAGCATAGGAATGAGAAAAAATACAGTTTGATTTTGAGAAACTAATTTTTTTTAGGTTTATCTGCAAATTCCTTTTCTTGTAGACAGTGGAGATTTAATCAAAAAAAGTAAAGAAGGCTCTGTGGTGGCTACAGCCTCTCATCTCTCTCAGCAGTTCTGAGTCACTGAACTCATTTCCAGTGAAATGAAGCTCAGCTGTTCTCCCAGTATTTATACACTTGAAAATACACCATTGAAAAGACCAATATAATGTGACCTTCACTGCTGTGTACAGATAGTAAGTAATAATGTAGAAGAAATAAGTCATAAGAGTTTGATTGTGTCACACAAGTCTTCAAGGTTTCTGTTCTATGCAAAACCATTCCTATCACTGCAATACTGTGGGAGCTGCTCTTCCTACAATGCCGCTGTTCAAGTGAATCTGAGGAAATCAGTCCCTTTCATTATAGGTGTTTTTCCATATCTGGACAATTTAGAAGGACCAGCCAATGGTGTCAATGTTGGAGTACTGTCTTCAGTGAGAAATGAGTAGTGCCATGGACCCTGAGCTTGCTGGGACACTTCACCTGCTTACTTTCTGTCTGTTCTTGCTGCTTTTTCTCAATATGGTGGGATTAAAATTCAGCGAATTATATTCTGATGCTGATTGCGGGAAAGTCACTGCTGTTTCTTTCCAACTAGTCTTGAATTATCTCAAACAAGACAAAGTCAAACCAAAAGCTGATGACTGTGTCAGGAAACTGAGCGTACTCAGCTTCCCAGGTGATTTCAGAGCTTATTATTTTGGAGTTAGTTCCAGGTCATGTCTTTACAAGAAAGCAATCTGGGCAGTACAGAGGTCTGCAGCTGAGAACAAGCTGAGAAACACTTTTCACCAACAGTACACACCCATCAGTGAGTACTGATCACCTGTGGCTATAATTTACCTTGTTCTTATTTCTTTCCCATGTCTTGTTTATTAGTTACAGCTGTCAGATCTTTCCCATTTCTCCAATGTCCCTGGTAAGTACAGCAACAGGAACAAGTGCATGTGTGTCTTGCCTCACAACTTTTGGGAGACAGAGCTTGGCTTCTTCGCAGCTGCAAGAGCCTTGGGGAAAAGGTTTGAGGCCACCCAGCTGCGCAGATGTGTGGCAGCAGCTGAGGAGTGCTGTTCCAGCAGCTTCTCCAGCTGCAGTCATTACCCATTAGTAAGCAGCAGTGGTGTTGCTCCATCACTGTGGTGAAACCAAGCACAGGCCTTATACTCCCTTCCCAGAAACCATTCCTTATCTCCTGCCGGTCAGCCTCACTCTTCAACATTATTAATTACAGTCTCAGCTGTGAGTCCTTCCACATGCCTGCTCTGGGAGTAATGGTCCGTGAGAAGTCTCATTAGTCTCCTGTGTGGGCTGTCCGCACTGCCAGATCCCTCAGAGGGAAGACAGCAACTGTTAGCTAAATGCTGCTCTCCTTTCCCATGCAGGTGAGAAGTGCCAGGACAAGTAAACATGGAGGAATGGGAAAATCTGACCCCATTTATTCATGGGGCAGACTTTGCAGACCCAAGCACACAGGGAGGTAGTAAATGACAGTAACATGGTGGCTACTTAAGGGCTTTTCTTTGATAACTAGTTCTATGTCCTTCCCTGTCTATCTTCCTCCTTAATGTTCCAAGCAGCATCTGAAAGCCTCATTCAGAACTTCAGGTCTGTTATACCAGGTGTGTTATGAAGCTGTAGGAAGTCACAGCTTGCTGTTTCTAAAAGGGAGAAGTTAATGAACTAACCCACTAGTCCTGCAAAGGTGCAGACAATGTGTTGCTTTAGGCATGTGATGAATCTATTGGAAATGAATCTATTGTCAGTGTCACTCCACATCAGATAACTTTAGAATCATAGAATCGTTTAGGTTGGAAAAGACCTTTAAGATCATTGAGTCCAGTCATTAACCTAACACTGCCAAGTCCACCACTAAATCATGTCACTAAGCACCACATCTACATGTCTTTTAAATACCTCCAGGGATGATAACTCCACCACTTCCCTGGGCAGACTATTCCAATGCTTGAGAACCCTTTCAATGAGAAAATTTTTCTTAACGTCCAACCTAAACCTCCCTTGAGGCCATTTCCTCTTGTCGTACCACATGTTACTTGGGAGAACAGACTGACCCCTACCTCTCTACAGCCTCCTTTCAGGTAGTTGTAGAAGTGATATGGTCTCCTTTGAGCCTCTTTTCTCCAGTCTAAAGATGCCCAGTTCCCTCAGCCACTTCTCACAACAATTGTACTCTAGACCCTTTACCAGCTCTGTTGCCCTTCTTTGGCCATGCTCCAGCACTTCAGTGTCTCTCTTGCAGTGACAGGCCCAAACCTGAACACAGTATTTGAGGTGTGGTCTCACAAGTGATGAGTGCAGGGGGACAATTTCTTCCCTAGTCCTGGTGGCCACACTATTTCTGATACAAGCCAGGATGCTATTGACCTTCCTGGCTACCTGGGAACACTGCTGGCTCATATCCAGTTATCTGTCTACCAACATTCTCAGGTCCTTTTCTGCTGGTCAGCTTTCTAGACACTCTTCCTCAAGCATGTAGCATTGCATGGCGTTATGACCGAGCTGCAGGACCTGACACTTGGCCTTGTTGAACCTCATACAATTGGCCTTGATGCATCAATCCTGTCTGTAGAGCCTCCCTACCCTCACACAGATCAACACTACCACTCAGCTTGGTGTTGTCTGCAAACTTACTGACAGTGTCCTTGATCCCTTGTCCAGGTCATTAAAGATTTTTTTCAGACCTCTCTGCAAGTTCAGTGCCCACAAATTTGATCACAGTGAAACATGGGTCTGGGGTGAATGGCAGGCACAGTAACACTGGCAGCAGTGCCTATTTCCTTACATTCTGAAGATTGGTCATGAGAATTACACATTTTATGCCTAGCTCACTATCCTTGTTTCTGACATGGATGTGAATACCTACAAACATACACACCTATCATACACAATGACACAGGCAGGAAAGGGAGGCAGAATAGGACCATATCAGAACTTGTTTTTTTCACTCCCACATTTTGTATATCCACACTGACATTGTCAAATTTCCATTTTAATTGTTTTATCTTTGCAGATATGCACTCACACACATTCAAGTGTGGCATTATCAAGCTCTGAAAATGACAGTGACAAGCTATACAGTCTCAGGGGTGATGATTTGAGTTATTTTCATGGTATGATGTGAAATCACTACAATAAAACAGTCCATACAATGTACTCTAATAACCTCCTTACCACACTATCAAATCCTATAACTGAAACTTTTTTGCATTTCTACTGAGAATTAATGCAGCATGAAGACTGAATTATCTTATGTCCATTTGCAGATTACTCTTTAGGTCACCAAAGTGAGATAAACCACAGTGAAACAGCTGCATCATTTTTAGCTTGGAAAGAAACAAACATGAAGTTTGTGTTTTGCACATATGTCCACAACATGAAGACATCACCTTCCTCCATCACCCTGAAACACATGGAGCCATACACAGACATGTGTGCACACATGTACACCAGCATGCACCCATGGAGCCATGAAGTCAGAGACACAAATACATGAAACTGTTCACACATGCACAGAGCTACACATGCACACACACTAAGCCATGTGTGCAGAGGTGTAATCTTGCACCCAGCCATGCACACACAGATGACATTATACACACCAAAGCATGAAATCAAAAAAGAATAGCAGTGACTCCCAAATTTAAAATTACTTTCCTTCTCTCTTAAATCTAGTAGTGATTTATTTATGTGTTGGATATAACTGATGCTATTTTTTATTTTTTATTTTTAAATCAAGGACAAGCCTGATGGAAGGAAATGACAAGTATCCTAAACTCACACCAAAGATACAGGGACTGCTGAAAGGATTAAATGTTAAACTCATTAATTTCAACAAGAATTTAATCTGTGACATCATTAGGTTTAAAATTTCCTTATGGGAAACTGTGACAATAGAATACCTGAGGGCTGGGTCCTGTGCCTATATATTCTCCATTGATCTCTTCCCATTCTGTGTTTTCTAAAAGAATAATCACACTGACATAGAGGAGCTAAGAGAATAGGAATGTAATAAAAATACTGCTTCTGCCACACAGCATTTCCTTCATCTTGATTTCTGAACAGTGCCAGCCTACAGCCATTCTTTATTTATTAGGTGGTAACTTGAAGTCAAACATGAGTCTTTGAAAATGCTTCACAGTGAATCTTTCTACTGATGGATGGATCCTTCATCGTACTGCAAAAGGTTATATGGAATGCATAATTATTAATGTGTAATTCATCTATCTATCTAGATGCAAGATAATTAGGTGAATAATTTATAGGAAACAGTTTAAAATTTGTTCCCATTTTCTATTATCATATTGTCCACAAATACACTATAATTCTCTGAGATTAATTCCTCACTCAGAATGACTTACTATGATTATGAAAACTTGATATAAAGTCTATTAAGTCAGTAGAAATTATTTCATTGAATACTATGAACTGTGGATTAGACTTATAATTATTAGTCTGTAGATAAATCAGACAAAGTTCAATAGAAGTATCCACAGTCATAATTTTCATTCTAATTCTTTTGATAGGAAATCTTTCATTTCTCTTACTGGATGTGCACCTAGGGAAACAGATATACTGTGGACATCCAGCTTCACATTTGATTTTACATGTCTCAAGAGCTTTCAAAATCCCATCAGGCAATTAGTCATCTCTTTAGGCACTTAAATCTCTCTTACATAATTCTTAAGATAACTCTCCATCCTATCACACTTTACATGGGAGCTCCATATCCATGTGTCACAAGATCCTAGCTTCTATTTCCTTAAGCATTAGGCTGTGTTTTCCTTCTAAGGTACTAAATGTCCTGCAATAAAAGCCCAAACAATATAAGACAACTAAAGGGACATTCTGTATAAAAAGTCTCATACTCTATGATTTTTAGTGTGGTGAGTTGACCCTGGCTGGATGCCAGGTGCCAACCAAGTTGTTTTATTACTCTCCTTCTCATCTGGACAGGGAAGAAAAACTATAACAAAAAGTTGATGAGTCAAGATAATGACATTCACCAATTACTGTCACAGTAATTGGGGAAAATAAATTTAATTTAATACCAATCAAATAAGAATAAAATAATGAGAAAGAAAAAGTAAATTTTAAAAACACCTTTCCCCCACCCCTCTCTTCTTCCCAGGCTTACCTTTTCTCCTAATTTTCTCTGTCTCCTCCCCTCCAGGTGGCACAGGGGGATGGGGAATGGGGGTTACAGTCAGTTCATCATATGTTGTTTCTTCTGCTCCTTCTTTCTCTGAGGGAGGACTCCTTACCCTCTACCCCTGTTCCTTTCCAGTGTGGGGTTTCTCCCATAGGAGACAGTCCTTCATAAACTTCTCCAATGTGAGTCCTTCCCTGCCATTCCACATGAACTTCTCCATGGTGTGTCTTTTCCAATACCAAAACCTGGCCATTCAAACCCAATGCATTTAGCTAATTCTGATCCAATCCAAATCCAGGGCAAAGAGATGGAACAAACAAACAATTAATGATTGACTATCTACTTCACCCCCAGTAGTGAAAGTCAAAGCTCTTATCTTGACATTACAAATTACTTGTTTCCAAACCAACAAAGAAAAACAAAAAATAAATTTCAAAGCTGCTTTTTCTCTGTATGGTTTCTTACTTAAACTGGGTTTCATATTTCTTTGAATTAATAATTCTGCTTTTTTTTTTTTTTATTGTGCCTTAAGCAGTCATCTGGCTTCAAAGAACCGCTCTGTTTGCTTTAAGTCCTCTGCAGTAGAAAATATCTTATTAAAGTAATGATATAATGGTTTAAAACAGGGTATTTCTAATCTTAATGGAGGCTCATTAAGTATTCATTCATTAGACAATGTTGCTTAAGTCATTGTAATGCATACCATCACTACCAACATCAATTGAAAGGCACATGAGGCAATATCCCTGTGTACCATATTGCCTTGAACAGTTAAAATATTTCTGTCCTACAATTTCACGTATTGAAAGCTATGATTTGTAATCTCTAGGATGATTTTGTTGGACACTTTTAAGATTTGTCTGAACAGGGTGTTGGGCCATCTTATGTAGACCAGATGATCCTTGAGGTCTCTTCCAACTTGATATTCTATGAATCTATAGAGTAAATTCAAATGTAATGTATTGTAGAATACATTACATTGTAATGTAATGAATTGTAGAATAAAGAATTTGGTGTGAAAGTATGTTAGCAAACACAGAAATAACTCAGAATGGATCCTAGATTGAAGAAGAAACACAAACATGGAGCATGAACATCATGTTGCTCCTGGCGACGGAATCCAGGTGTTGACAACTCAGCTTAACACACTCACTCCAGAATGAAACCACTGAGCCTAGAACTCAGAGGAACAGCAGAAAAATTAGCATAACACCAGGAAAAAGGGTTTGTATAGTCGTTTTGAACTATTGTTGTTGTTCTTATTATTGAAACATTTTCTGTACTTTTTCTCTTTGTATAAAAGTTACATTGAGGTGCTGGAGTGTGTCCAAAGAAAGGCAAAGAAACTGATGAATGTTCTCAAGAGCAAATGTTCTGCAGAGAGGATGAGGGAACTTGGGTTTTTTAGCCTAGAGAAAAGGAGTCTGAGAGGAAACCTTCTCACTCTCTACAACTGCCTGAAAGGAGGCTTGTAGTGAGGTGGGGGTTGGTCTGTTCTCTCAAGTAACAACTGATAGAACAAGAGGAAATGGCCTCAAGTTGCACCAGGGGAGGTTTAGGTTGACATTAGGAAAAATTTCTTTACAGAACGGCTTGTCAAGCCCTGAAACAGGCTGCCCAGGGAGGTGGTGGAGTCACTATCTCTGGAAGTATTTAAAAGGCGTGTAGATGTGTTTAGTGACATGATTTAGTGGTGGACTTGTCAGTGTTAGGTTAATGGTTGGACTCAATGATCTTAAATGCCTTCTCCAAACAAAACAATGGATTGTATTTTTCTACATCACATCTCCCTATCATTTAGGTGGGAACTTCCATGCACACAGTTATTTGTCCTTGGTAGATTAGCATTCTTACAGCCAAAGGATCTGTAACTTTCACAGCTACAGACAAGAGCTAAGGCAATATGTCTTTAGTGTCTGATGTGACAGCAAGGTGTGTGTTGCTCTCAAACACCAGATCAGTAAATAGCTAACAGTTCACTGGGGCATCTCTCAATACTAAAGTCATGCATTATCAAAATCAATCATGTAACTGAGAAAAAGATTGACCTCTTTTTAGTATGAGTTATATAGAGTGTGTCTGCATAGGAAAGTGATTATTTTTTCTAAGAGCTTTGAAGTGTTTTTTGATGTTGTGTCAGCTTAAAGCTGGATCTTATTGTAGATGATTAACTCACTGATTATCTATCATGCACTTGGGCCTGCTCACACTCTGGCTGAAGTCTGGAGTTAGACAGCTGGTCCCCAGAAGAGGGGAGGCATTTCTGAATGCAACGCTCCTGTCAGTGTGGACACAATTAGCTGGAGCCAAATGAAGTGGAGAAGCTGAACCCTTGCTTGGACACTGCACATATGTAAGGCGAATTCCTTATATGCCATGGTAAAAGTGCATAAGTAAATTCTCTTGCCTTGAATTACCTCTGCCTTTTTCTTAGCCTTCAGTGCACCTAGTCCATCCTTACATCTCATTTTCATCCCTCACACAACCTCCTGACTGAAGACTCTTGTTAAGGTGCTGGAACTTGCATAGCCTCCGTTCTCTACTAGGACCACGGTAGACAGGGCCATGAGGTTGGTATGCATTGCACATGGTTCTTCTTTAGCTCAGGCACAGGGGGGTAATGCTCCTGGGATCAAAGGACTCAGAGTTTTATCCCTTCTGCCTCTGTACAACTCCCAATGGTTTAAACTCTACATATCTTGCAATTCCAGAGGAATTACTCTGTTTTAATTTGCATAACATCTATTTCTTTGGAACCAGTGCACAGATTTTCAAAGACATGTATGAAGGATGAAATTGCTGAGTAACAGGGATGAATATGTTCTAATGCTTTTTGAAATTCTTTGAAGTTCAGGCAAGCAAAAGTCAGACAGGCGAAGCACAATGCTACAGAATAAATCAAAATTAATCTGGAATACTTTTTTCTTGTTGATTTCTTACAACTTCTTTTTAACTTAGTTGTGTTCTTGGTTCTCAGCTAAATAACTAATCTTAGGAAATATGGATGAGCTACTTCCATGATTAGCTGAGCAGGTACTTCAGTCTTATTGGGGTGAACAAACAGATTTAAGAAGATGGTATTCTTTAATTCACTTCTTCCTCTAGCCCTGTGAACTTGTGTAGTGCGCCGTTGTACTAACACAGAGGTGATGAAGAAGACAGTAGGTAATGACAAATTTTATCTTTTCTGAATGCTCTTTCACTGGAACCAAGATTTTCCCAGAAGCAAATTAATTCTTACCTCAAACGTGTTCAGCTTCCCTCCTGGGTGCATAACTAGACTCTAACTGTATCCCCTTCTGTACCTGCCTCTTGTTCATCAGCCAGATATAAACTTAATTGTTCCAAACTGCAGAAGCAAATTAATGTACTACAAATCCATGGTTGTTCTGTCCTAAAACATCTTGAGAAAACTCCAATGTCTACACTTTGTCCAAGAACAGATTCTGCAACTGTCTAATGTAAAATTCCATCAAAATTGAGGATCTCTGCTAATGCTCATAACACATAGACTGCTTCATGATGTGAATTACATGACTGAAACTGTTTTTCCTCCCTGTTTTCCCTTCTTTTTGTTTTACTATACTATATGCTTTTACTCATCTTTCCTCTTTTTTTTTTTTTTTTATATATTTATATATATATATATTAAATTCACCCAACTTCTTGGAACAGTTTATTTTCCAAGTGTCTGTTTGGTGGATAACATATTGATATATTTTACAAATCAATAGAAAGAGAATTGAACAGAAGACAAATTAGCCACCTCTGCTGTTGCATAATCTTTCATTTCAACCTATGTATTTCATGGGCCTAAGGCCACAAACCAAGCTACTCTATTTCCCTGCCTTCCATCTCAGTACACGGATTATAGCATTCATGTAGCCTTCTATTTACATAAAATTATATGATATATGGAGTCTTATTGTAAATGATTCAAGTGAAATCATTAAACCTATGTCAGTTAAGACTAATGCCAAATCCAAACCAATATCCTGAAAGCAAGGGGCTTGCTAAAGATGAAGAGAGAAACTGCCCTCTATTAAACAGTCTTAAGAAAAATCAAATCCAATATAATCCTCTTATTAAGTAATATTTGACAGTTTGGTCATGCATGTCTTCTGAAAGAAGAGACTTGTTTATTTTAAGCATCCAAAGAGGAAATTTGCATAATGATGATCTAGAACTAGATTGATTTACCATTTTTAAACAAGTATATCCAGAAACAGTGTTTGAAAGAGGTGTTTACATACTTGTACTCAAAGTCTATTGAGACTTATAGCAGGACAAACTCCTCCCCTGTATAGATTTCTGCCCAGACTTGTATGCTCTCAGTCTTAAGACGCAGTTGTATTCTTTGATGGTTTTAGCCAGCCATCTTCATGTAACACCTACTGCTGTGAGTCTCTGGAGATAAAGACAAGGCTGCAAGAATTTGAATAACCAGAGAGAAATAGTGAAATTTCCCTATTAAAAAAAAAAAAAAATTGCAGGAGTTGTGCTCTATTTCTGCAGAAATATTCATTCAATCTTAATGGTGGATATAGGCTTTAAATGTTATTTAAATGCTCCTTCACCCATAAAGGAAATGAGATTAAAGAGAAGAGATGGTGGTAGGAAATAAAGGGATAAGATTAAAGCATTGATGACAGAGTCATAGAAATTATACATGGAAAGACCGATTATTTCTAATTACACGTCTTATTTCCTGTATACACTGTGTTATATGCTATAATTCTCTATTTAGGCTCACTAGGAGCTTGTGACTATGTTGACTTGTTAACTACAGTTAGTTTTAGACCAACTAAAACTTGCTTTTCAGCAAGGCTCCCCAGTCTCTGTAGCTATGTGTGTTTGAGCACAATAGAGGTGATTCATCATTGTATTAGAGCAGCTTTACTTCTTAAGCAGTGTTCATAAAGTACCTTTCTACCATAGAAGAGGGCTTCAGTTAAGTATGCTTCCATGACTGTCATGGGAATATACTTTCCTGGTCACCTCTGGTATTGATCTTTACTGTTGCCTCCTCTGGTCAAACATTCTTTTGCTGAAGTTGGGATTTTTTTATAAGCAATCATTCATCCTACAAGTACAGTATGAACAGAAACATAGTGGGATGATTCACACAACTGGAGTGTTGCAATGGATGTCTATAGACTCTTCACAGGGGATAGGCAAGAAAGGAGAGGTGGTGGGGTAGCCCTGTATTTTAGGGAGTGTTTTGACTGTCTAGAGCTTAATGAAAGTGATAATAGTGTTGAGTATTTATGGGTAAGAATCAGGAGTAAGGATGACAAGGCAGATATTATGTTAGGAGTCTGTTATAGGCCATCTAATCAGAATGAAGAGGCAGACAAAAATTCTATAAGCATCTAGTAAGTCTCACAATTGCTAGCGCTTGTCCTTGTGGGGGACTTCAACTTACCAGATGTTTGTACAACACAGCAGAAAGGAAACAGTCCAGGAGGTTCCTGGAGCATGTGGAAGAAAACTTCCTGGCACAGCTGGTGAGTAAGCCAACTAGGGAAGGCTCTGAGCTAGACTAATTTCTGGTGAACAGAGAAGGACTTGTGGGTGATGTGACAGTTGGAGGCCATCTTGAGCATAATAATCACGAAAGGATAGTTTTCAGTTCTCAAAGAAGTAAGGATGGGGGTCAGTAGAACTGCAACCTTGGACTTCTGGAAGACAGACTTTGGCCAGTTCAGGAAATTGGCTGACAGACCCCTTGGAAGGCAGTCCTGAAGGGCAAAGGAGTCCAGAAAGGCTGGACATTCTTCAAGAAGGAAATCTTCAAGGTGAAGGAGCAGGCTGTCCCCATGTGCCAAAAGACAAGCTGATGAAGATGAAGACTGGCCTCGATGAACAGAATGCTTTCACTGGAACTTGGGGGAAAAAAAAAAAAAAAGACAGTGTATGACCTTTGGTAGAAGAGGCAGGCCACCCAAAAAACTACAAGGATCTCATGAAGTTATGCAGAAAGAAAATGAGAAGGGCCAAAGCCCAACTAAAACTTAATGTGGCTACTGCCATAACAGATGATAAAAACTGTTTATATAAGTACATTAGCAACAAAAGGAAGACTAAGGAGGATCTCCATCTCCTATTGGATGTGAGGGAAAACATAGTGAAAAAGGATGAGGAAAAGACTGAAATACTTAATGCCATCTTTTCTCAGTCTTTAATAGTAAGACCAATTGTTGTCTGGGTGCCCAGCTCCCTGACCTGGAAGACAGAGATGGGGACCAGAATGAAGCTCCTGTAATCCAAGGGGAACTGTTTAGTGAGCTGCTGCATGACTTAGGGAATCATAGAATCATTTTGATTGGAGAAGAACTTCAAGTTTATTGAGTCCAACCATTAACCTAACACTGCCAAGCCCACCAATAAACCATGTCCCCAGACACCTCATCTACATATCTTAAGATAAATCTCTGGTTCTCCCCAGGGGGAACTCAGATTGTTTAGCCTGGAGGAAAGGATGCTCATGGGAGACCTTATTGTTTTCTACCACTACTTGAAAGGAGGTTGTAGCGAGGTAGGGGTCAGCCTGTTCTCCCAAAAGGAGACACAAAGGTCTTTCCAACAAAAAACAGTTCTGTGATTCTATGTTTTTACCTCTCATTCTCAGACTCAGTGCTGGTGAGACAAACAACTGCTATTATTTCATTAATGCTGAGACTAGCTCCTGCCTTTTCATCTTTTGACAGGGTCTATAACAGCCCTTAAAGCTGCTGAAACCCAAGAAACAACTGTTGGCTTTCCCTTCAGATCCTGTACCAATGCTGAATAAATTAATTTGCAAGGGTGCTCAAACCCTGTACTTGTAGTTGCAAGGATAGACTCAGTTTCCATCTGAAAACAAATAGGACTGAGTAGCTGCACAATTGTTGCCACAACAGACACACAGGCATATATGGATCGTAACAGATAGTACCCCTGATAAAACTCTCTGGAATAAGACGTCTTTTGGCAAGACCCCTAACTATAGCTCCCACTGAACAAGGTGGCTGTATCACTAGTGCTAGTGACTTCATGTGCATCAATGAACATTTCTGGAATTTAGTAGTTACTATTGTAGGTACTTGGAACAAATAAAGGATCATGGTAATTTTTGTCTTGGCCCAGAGCATGAAGTAAAAATGTTAAAACTGCCAATATGCACGATTCCAATTATGTGCCTTGATGAGGAATTACAGTAATTTTTGTGGGATCTGAATTGATATCATTCTGTGTTGACCTTTTTGTCTCTGTGTTACTTAACTATGCCACTTGGGGTGATTATTGCTCTTCACCATTCTTCTGTGTGCTCAAAGAAGTTATTACCATTATGATATATATAAAAAGTAAAAAAAAAAGTAAAAAAAAAAAAAGTCTTTCTAATTGCTATCATTTTGGTACCAGTTGTTAATATTGCAGAATTTATCATTGAGCAAGAGTACATCTGTGTGTGCATGTGTGTGCTTGCATGTTTCAGCTGCCTGCATGGGTACAGTGCTTGGTACAATAGGGACTTTCCACTCAGTTTTCTAGAGTTGTTTGGTGATATTTACATACATGAAGAAATAATCTCAGAAATTAGACTTTGGGAATGAGAAATGTTTTCTATACAGCAAATTATACTCTTTCTCGCTCAATACATTTCAGTGGCACTTAACATAGATGGCCATATCCCAAAACTGATGGGAAGAATTGGGACTCTACCAAGACATGGGCAGTGATGCATATATCATTGATGAGAACTCTGAAACTGCCTAAGGGCATGCCTTACTGCCAGGATATTGTCTTCCCTTGACAGTTCAAAACCAATCCAAAGAAAGAACTTTTTTTATGGGGGGGGGAAGAAAATTGATCCTTATAAGTAAGATCTAGTCATGTCGTACATTCCGTCAGCTTTTATTTAACAGCATGACATGCATGTTAGCAGCAAAGTGAGTCTGACAGAGTTGTTCTACTTGACATGGAAAGAGTGTTTTGGTTCTGCACATAAACTACCAGTTCGCCTTAGAATTGTTATTTTGAAAAATAAATATTGCAAAGAAAATTGATTTCTTATTTCTTCTCCTAGAAGAGTACAAGGACATAATCTCTATAGTACTTCATAAGCTTGATTTGACTTTTTGAAAGCTGTCTCCGGTGTACACCTCTTAGCTAGCAAAGGAGTTTAGCTCTTTTGATTGCAATATATTCTGTGCTTAAAAAGCAAAAAGGAAAAGAATTATCTAATGTATAGCAGGAGATGAGAATGTAATATCTTCACATCAGAAAAAAAAGAAAAGAAAAGAAAATATATTAGCAATTTCCAGCTGGGGAAAAACATAAAAAAATTGTCAGTAGATTATCTTACTTGTCTAAGACAAATTTATATATGGTTTCAAAAAAAAAAGCCTAGCAGTTTAAAGAAGTGCCATGCATTGGGGAGAATTAATGAGAAATGCTGAGTTAAAAGACACTTTGGGGAGTACATCCCCCATCAATACATGACATTATGCTAATACAATATGTTATTAAAAGGGTCGGAAAGTTTCCAGTTAGATTAATATTGCTAGGCCTGGTTAAACTATTTTAAAAGACTTACCTATTTTGGAAAGTTTGTCTCTCTGTGTCCTGTTCCAGAGTTCCTATCAGGATACTTGAAAAAGATTGGTATATTTTTTGCTATCACTCTCTCACTTTCATTTATTTCTGCTCTGCTCTCAATTCACTCCCTGTCTGACTATAATAAGAAAGTATGGTGACCATCCTGAATGAGACTTTTCATGAGATTATGTTTTCTATAATCATCAGTGGATCAGCTCCAACAAAGGACTTTTGAATCTTAAAACCAGTCAACCTGTACATGCTGTTTATATGACTCTAGAAACAGACAAGACTTAGATTCATCACACAAGCTTCAAGTACCTAAGCATACCATGAGATTATAGACATTTAGGCTTCAGTAGGATATTATAGATATCAAAACAGACAACAGCAAGCACCTTCAGAGGATGAATCATTCCTCCAAAGACCTCAGTTGTTTCCCAAGTGCCCCAGGTTATCAAATATGCACACATCTTGCTCAAGTGACAGCATAGTGAGAACAGGGCAATTGCTCTCCCAGGTTCATCATCTCTATCAGTCACATAAATGAAATGTATAAATCCAGGCCTTGATGTTTCAGAAGGCACATCTAAAAAGACTGCATAAGAAGACAGGTGCTTAGTGGAAACCACTAGAAATAGTTGTGTGGAGGTATCTGATTATTCCTAACTTATAAACTATGGCTGAAGAAATTCCCTATAAGAATGTCTTGAATGATCTGAGTAGCATTCACTCTCCTCCAGACACAAGATGGGAAGTCATGGGCTCCTTCTGGATGCTAAAAAGATCTTTTTCTTTTTTATTTGATAAGATGCTATGTAACACAAGAGACTGGTGACACTGAAGGACTAGCAAAGCAACCAGAAGGCAGAAATCTTTCCGTACTTTTGACAAGTTGAGAGGTCGTGGTATGAGTTATTTACCACACAATAGTTATATGGAAATAATACATATATTATGATCCTGAGTCTTTTTCATTACTGTTTCTGATTTTTTTTTTTATTTAAACATTGAAAATCCAATTGTAATTTAAGTCTTCTTAATGACAATGATTGAACTCATATATGAATGTAAGTATATATCTACTGTTGCAAGGCAGAATTCCTTTCAAAGCTAAGACCAACACAATAATATAATGCTGGGTTTATAGAAAATACTACTGAAAAAAAAATAAAAAACCTCTACAGAAACAGATTATTTATTAATTAATATTACCTGAAAGAGAAAATTAAGAATTTACAGTTTATGCAGCAGAAGATAGAGATCCAAGAAATTTTAGAAGCTATTGAAACAGGAGACTTAGAAGATGGTATTAGAGCAGTGGCCTAGACAAGCGTATAGGAAAGTACTGAGTAGTGCCAAAATAATACTCACACTTATGACTCTTGTAGGGTGATTAGAATGGAGTGAGTGATATCATACAGGAAAAAAATGAATGAAATCTAGTGAGAGGCTCAAAGAGAACAGGCAGAACTAAGATCTAACACAGTATGCAAGACAGGACAGCCAGGATTCAAGCAAGGTTTATCAGTAGTGTTTCATGTCAGAGGAAGGCAAAATGGTGAGGAAGCAAGCCTAAGCTATCGCACAGTGGGGTTGTTTACATACAGCTTAATTAGTACAAGGACTTCAATGAATCTGAAAGAAAAAACACCTCTGGGCTTGTTCTCATACCAAGGTTATCACACTGTGACATGCTACATAAAATTAGCTGGAAAGAGTAAGCTTGCCTGAAGTCCTATTCTGCTCTTTCCCAGCAGAATTTCTGTTACTCTTGTCACAAATTGACTAAATATAGATTATCCTCTTTTCCCCAAGGTTTTCTTTGTCTTTTCTTATCCTGGCTTTTCATAATCCCAAGGTTGTGCAGGTGCCATACATAATATTCTGTGTTATCAGGAAATGGCACTGCAGGGTTCCATTTAACCAGCACAAGCTGTCACCTTCCATTGTTGCAGTTTTATAACCATAAAAAGACAATTATACATACTGTGAGAATGCTGATGACTGCACCTTGGAAGGCTGAAAAAATTAATTGTGACTTCGGTCGTGTGGCATTATGGTAGCTTGAAGGTGAAAGTTTGAAGATCAGTGCCTAAGATGTAGTCATGTTTCTCAAATTAATATTTTCATATAGAAACCTTTTTTTGTGAGAAATGTCATCAAAGTGTTGTTGTCTTCAGTATGGTAAATTACTTTCATCTCAAGATAATTACTTATTTTGGGTATGATATTACTCTCCTTATATGTGTTCCTTATTGCATCATTCAGCATTATATGGCAGTAAACTATCACTCACTGCTGGACCTCTTCTAGTGCAGTCTTCTGCTCACAAACGTGCAGTCTTCTGCTCACAAACTAAGTTATGCCCCAACTTTGGGGAACAAGACACATGAATGACTACAGTATCTATCTTGGTACATTACATTGACTGATAACTGGCTACAGTTACAGACAAAACCAGAAATGCAAGCTATTAGTTGCATTACCTGTCAATACTGTTGCTTTTATTGTTCTTCTTTCTGTAAACTATGCAGAAAGACCATAATTATTCAAATAAAATCACTGACATAATTGGAGAATAGTGTCTTCACAAAATTGGTACATTTACTTCTTGAAGTCTTCAGATCAACTTCACACATGCAGCATCATCACATCAAATATATGGTCATAATGTGAAGTGGAAATGTCATATCAGCTTCACACAATGTTTCATGTGTCTTCATATAAATATTAAATTTAATATGTCAAGGAAGTAGTCAGACCTCATTCACCCTTACAATAGCTGATCTCTTACACTTTATGCATTGTGCCATGCTTTCAAGACAAAACTGAAGCCAGGGTAAACAAATAAATAAAAAATACCCCCAGTCAACTGATGATGAAAGCCCCACTTTGGGTTAATGTATGCTCAGAGGTCACAGGTCTGAGTCTTACCTCTTCAATCTTCTAATGTCACTGGAAATTGTACATACTGTTTAGCAGAGAGTGCCTACCACACTGACAGTATGTCATACCTAGTTCAGTCTCTGACAGGGCATAGGCAGTGGTCCAACATGAACATCCTGATGTTGATTTCAGAAATAATCTAAACACTGCTTTAGCATCTGATTTGGGTCTTTATGTTGCTGGAGACACTTTGGGGAGAAGAGTCACACACCAGACTTCTCCAGGACAGAATGAAGGAAATCAATTTCAGTCCCTGAAAGATCAAACCGAAGGTGTAAATGAATCATTATTACTATTTGGATTTATAAGTGAAAAACTTACTAAAAGATTTGTACTTCTTGTAAGCAATCTTCTGCTTCCTTGATACTCTTATATTCTAAAACTAAGGATTTTTATTTTCCTTTCATGGGCTATAATAACCATGTATTTCCCCCAGTAATATACATGCAGGTTGTTGAATAGGTACATGGGCACATAAGACTCTTTTTTCATCAGCATTTCCTCCAGTATAAATCATAATAACATGGATGAAGGGTATCCATATGTTAATATTGCCTTTTTTTCATGCTGGCAAGGTCAGTATTTGCATGGCTTATCTATTTCATGAATGCTATGCATGTCAATTAAAACTGCCTGTAGGCAGCTTTAGCCTGTGCACCTGACAGAAAAGAAGAATTCTCTGCATTGTACTCATGAATTGATGTGTTTTGCTTGATTTTTGTTAACTATTTCCTTTTCTGGAAATCTCTCCAGAGCTTATCAAGCAAAAGTTTCCCTGTGTCTACTGCATCCCCAAATGAAAGAATATTGATTTCTGATGGATTACACATTATAAACATGCATGTTAAAACCAAACTCTGAAGAAATTGATTCATTTTTAGCCTTCTGGAATCTTGATCCCCTGGCTATGCTCATGTATATTCAAGCTCCTGCAGTCTGGGGAAAGAATTATTTCATAGAGTCTATAGGCATCCAAACAACTTAGATAGAGGAGAAATAATTATCAACATATAATTTAAAGTCAGCAGAGAGCAGCATGGTTTGCTAGAGTTCAGAGTGCAAGTATAATTTTGGCTTATCTTCTAGAAGACCAGTGTTTTCCTGCTGGCTACAGATGGAACATAGAACAGCTTTCTAATTTTGGTACTTAATTTATATACCTAAAATAAGGTGATGTGATTATCCACTAAAACCTGAATTCATCTACCATAAATTAGCCATCTGGAGGTTTTAAATTATTAAGTATCAATCCATGATTCATACTGCCTATCCTTAGCCCTCCATCAACATCAGCATCTGCTATTCATCCAAATTTAGGCTAGTGAAAGTCCATAGCTGTTTAAACTGCCTATTTTGTCCATCTTCAGAACCCTCCCACCTCTGCTCAGTTTAGACATCTAGCCCTTACTGAAGTCATTGTGATTAATCCCTCTAAGGGCAGCTGTCAAAATCTTAAAACTCTCTGAATGCTAGACAGTTCTTAATTCTTGATGAATCTTAGACCTACATAAATACCTAGTAATGGATGGTCTCAGACTGGAACAGCCTTGACCATATTGCACTTAACCTTGACCTTCTTCAGCTCATCTTGACCTTGGTGTTAATAGGCAGTGAAATTAGAGAGGCAGAAGAAGTAGTGAGATGATAGAGGGATTTTTTTTTTTCCCTAGGACCTTTTAAATATTCTCTGGGCATCCTGGCCAATTGTCCTTGTAGCAATTGGCTTTTCTATTTTCACTAGTTCTGCAATTTCCCAATCCTTCTATGGGCCTTGAGATATTTGCATTTTGCCACTGATAGTGTCTAAGTGCAGTACTCATTTAACTTTGGCAGTGGCCAGTCATCTAGGGATAGACTATGGCAAGTATCAACTGATTGCCTTCTTTGACACCCAGCCTGAAATAACGAAGATGCTAGGTGAGAGATGAGTCATTGCTTGCAATAGCTTTGGTGAAAGGAGGAGAGAAACATTTACATTCGCAAAAATATTTTGCTGGACTTCAATCACCATCTACACAGATCAGGCAAAAAGCCAGATGCATCAGTCATTATGAAAACCTATCAATCCACAACATTTCAGTGGTTACAGAGGGGAACTGGATCTTTGGTGTGGGGAAGTGCCAACACAACACAAAACAGCTAGCTACCTCCAGGAGCTGATTTATTCCTCTTTGGTCGTTTGACTGAGGAGAAATGAATGTAGCCTTGCATTCATGTAAAAATTTTCTCTGATGATTTCTGGATCAATCAATCCTATCCTACAAAAAGGTAATCGGACAAGTTCAGAACTCCTTTAGAAACTGCTTGTTGTGCTTGAGTTCTCACTGAAACAAAATATTGTGAGGACTGCTATTTTACCTACAAGATAAGAAACATTTTTTGAAATTAGTATCTGTTTAAGATTCTCCCTTAACATATTTAAATTTAAGTACATTCATATTTAATAATACCCTCATTTGTCTATTAGCAAAAAGAAATATGCTAAATTGCCTTTGTGCATTAAACTATCCTAGATGGAATCAAAGTAATATCTATGTTTGTCATCTCAAGGGTGAAATACATGGAAAGATGAGTTTGGCTTCAGAGAAGAGTTATTTGATTCATTTTCTTTGCCTCACACGTTGTTTCTTATATTTTAAGACAGTGAGATAAAGGAAGTGTTTGAACTGTGGCATTGTGTATAAGGCTATAAAGTTTTGAAACAGTAGTTCAAATAAAAGGTTTTATATGTATATAAAATATAGATTGTTTGAATTAATATTTGATATTATTTGAAGTTCATCAAATCATGAGCAATGAAAACTTAATGCAATGTCTTTTCCTGAATACTGGAACTAAACCAGGGACACAATAGAAAAGAAATGCAAACAATACTCAGTAGACTAGCAAGGACTAACACTTTCTTGAGTCAAGTAAAATTTGCTTTATGGTGGGAGCTAAAAGAAGTAGTTCCAAAGATAGATAAACATTTATTGAGACTTAAGACTATGCAGTTCATACAAATTTAAACAGATAGTGACAAAAGACTGAAGGGAAACATCAGAGTTAAGTCCTTTTGCTTTGCTCTGGCTACTAGGCAAATCCTGAGAGAATTATAGTGGAGATTTGCAGCCCAGAATCCAGAGTACAAGCGCAGCTGATTAGATAAGCAACATCAAAATGCTAGTATGACTAAATTATGTCTTGATCATGCTGTGAAACCAGCAACTGTGTCAATTTCAACTTTAAATAATATAAATAGTTCAGCTCCCCTAGTTTTTTTGGACAGAGATACCCAAATTTTAGGGAAATGAGATAAAGAAAGACTGTACTGTTGGCATGGCAAAGTAATTGGCTACAGTAAACCTCAAATTTAATCACAAATTTATAGAGTCAACAAGTCATCCAGATGATTAGTTCCAAACTTGTACAAGATCATCTAATAAACAGAGCATTTTTAACACAATGTAATCTTTCAAAGTTACACAATGCAGGTTCCTAACTAATGTGGCAGCATGTGTGAAAGGCTTTTCAGTGAGTCAGAAATCTGGCAAGAGACATTGATTCCATTGCATGAGAAACAGAGGAGACATAGGAAACCTAGCAAACAGTCTAGTCTGAAAATATGAAGCACAAAACCTTGAAAAGTTTATCAATAATAAAATGGTCTCTGCCTTATGAACTTTGTAGATGCACAATAACATATTTTATTTCAGTTTCTTTCATTCCAGCAGGTAGCTAGCAATCTAAGATTTAAATAAGAGAACTACATTTATATTTATATCAAAAGGTTGAGAAATAATGTCTTTGCTTTGCAGTTGACAATCTCTGGCATGTTAGGTTTCACAGACCCATTAAGCATTGAAGTCTGTACCTAGATTCTGCCAAAGATTAATCAGAGATGTTGGGTGCCTATTGCACTGAAATGAAAACATGTGGCAACCCAGAACAGAGCAGCAGAGAAATGAACAAGCCCTAAGTTTTCATCTGCTCTGTCTGGATGGCCCAGGGGATTGCGCCAAGCTGCAAAACAATGTTTTGAAGCCACAGACTCTGATTGGTCCTGTCTGCATAGTCAGCATAATGCAAAGGTTTTCTATCTCATGCTGTATGTTGCTATGCATCCCCAAATCATTGGGGAGTAGGAAATAACAGTAGGAACAGTTATTAATGATACACCTACCTATGGATATGGAAAATTCTTCAAGTGTAGTTTTTGCACACTCATATAGGAACCAGATCTAAGTGAAGTAGAAGACATGGTACCACAGAGTTCTGCCCAAGCTAAGATGAGTGCAGAGAAGGACTCCTTTCTTTGTATCTTAGATTGTTCATATCAACATCAAATCTTGAAAAACTGTGGAGAAAATCATGTTCCTTTTTTCAACATTTAGTGCTTTGGAGCTAAGAGGAAGATTCTGTCTTCCAACATGACTGGTGTGGCAGGTCTCACTGACACTTTATAAAGAATTAAACATGACAGAACTAAGTAATGTCTAGACATGAGAAATTGTACATAGACATCTTTAAAAGTGTCCTGAGGGTATGGACCTTGAAATTATGTCCCTTGAAATTTTTTATGGGGAATGAGACATAAATGGAAGTAATATCACAGAGATGAGAGACACAAAATGAACATTCTTTTAACATTTAAGTAGGAAATTGCAAAAAATCCTCCAATAGGTATTATCACCTTGCTCAGAATTCAAAAGTGCATCTGGGAAAAATTCCTTCATCTAAATTTAGCCAGATGCATAAACTACAGCTTTTACTCTGTGCAAAGATCAGAATGCAGAAAGAAAATGTTCAGCACAGGTAATTTTCACTGAAGCATTACATGACACTGTCTTTCTTTAATGTTCTCCAAGTACCATACATCAAAAATAAGTAATTCACACAATGCATTTTTAACAAGAGAAAATTCCTTTCTCCTTCCTTCCTTCCTTCCTTCCTTCCTTCCTTCCTTCCTTCCTTCCTTCCTTCCTTCCTTCCTTCCTTCCTT
>JAAGNO010027065.1:0-29777 GCA_033439905.1 Ceryle rudis
GGGGGGGGGGAGAAGGAAGGGGGGAATGTTTAGAGTGATGGTGTTTGTCTACCCATGCATGTTACTGTTACCTGTGCTGGAGCTCTGCTCTCCTTGAGATGTCTGAACACCTGCCTGCTAATGGGAAGTGGTGAATGAATTCTGTGTTTTGCTTTACTTGCATGTGTGGCTTTTGCTTTATCTATTAATCTGTCTTTACCTCAAGCTATGAGTTTTTTTGGTCTTACCCTTTTGATTCTCTCCTCCATCTCAACGTAGGGGAAGTAAGCGAGCAGCTGGATGGTGCTGAACTGCCAGCTGGGGTTAAACCATGACAGAATATTAAATATTTAGTGATTAGTGCATGGGCTGTTCTAGGGTAGTCTAACTATGGCAGGCTTTTCCTCTGGTAATTTCCTTTGTGTGTTTGCATCATGTTCTTCTTTCTGTTTCTACATGTCAGTTCACATTGAAAGAGTGAAGTAAAATTAATAGTTGCTGCAGTTATATTTTCTTCATTGTCATTACTAGTGTCCTCTGGAGACTAAATCCATCTTTTATACTTCACTTGGTGTTTCTCACTCAGAAGCAGTGTGTTTCTCAGTTGTTTCAGGAACACAACTAAGTCTTCTGATGGTACCTTGAAGGATTTGACTTGTGGCCCTTCCCTACATTCCTGAGATCAGATGGTTATCTGTGTTTACCAATTAGGAGAAAGAGGTGCTCTCATGCATTTTTTTCATTCTGACTTTGCTGTGAGAGGTTTCTGGCTTTACTTCTGCAGGTGCAAAGGTATAAGGAAGGATTAAAGCAGATTAAATCAAAGAAGTTACTCCTGATGAACTACGAGATTTGTTTCTGTCTTGAATTCCTGTGCTTGACCTGCCATGTCAGATGTATTTAAGAGATACTGCCTTGGCTGCTTCTTCCAGTTAGAGTTATGTTACTTACTTTGGTTATATTTATGACTAAATATCCATAGCTTGCTGCTGTGCCTCTTTTATCTTTTAAATTTAAAGCTTGTGCTTCCAGCAATATTCAGAAAAATAAGAGTGCATCAGAGATCATGCAAAAGCCCATTCATTTATAGGAGACGCATTGTAATATCTGGCTCTTGTATCCTTGACTTGGAGTGAATGGATAGACAGCAACAGCGTTACGGTCAAGTAGGGGTTAAGGTGTTGAACTCAAGCCCATTATAGGTAAGTACTAAGCTGGCATCTGCACATAGGGCTGATCTGCACAAAAGCTCCATGAGAGCTGCACTCAGGCCACTTCCCTACCCTATTCAGTCTTAGTGCTTGGTTCCTGAGTGGTTGTTCCAGCTCCTACTCACCTTCATGATTTTGTTATGAACCTCACTCTGGCTGTGTCCTGTCTGGTTTGCAGGCTGTTTTCTGTGTTCTTACTTTGTCCTTTTGGACTAACCCGTGTAGATTAGCTGGAGTCCATACTGGGACTGAATGTTTGTGGTTTTTCTAGAATTTTGAAACAGTGCCTGGCTTTGTCTGTTTCCTGTCCATGACTCTGTAGTCTTGTCCCCCAGAAAACTTGGTTTTCCAAATGCTGGTAACAAATCTGAAGATTCCTGATAATAATTACCCCTACTAGGCTTTAAAACTTGTCATGCCTTGTCTGCGTTCACATGTTTTTAAATCTATTGTAGCTTAACTGTAGCTGTATATGTAAAACCACTTTTCTGTAACTAACTTAAACTGCTTGTGGCTACTTCTAGAATCAGACTACTGCCCAGTCTGTACCAACTCTAACAGTATAATTTTCCAATGGTAAGGTGTCTTTTGCCTGTTGTGTTGTTTTGAACTGACTTTAAGCTATACTATTACCTGATTTACTAGGATTTTACTTCACTTTGTGCTGTTGCTTGCTTCTTTCCCAAAAGATACAATGCCATGTTTCATCATACCTTGTACAGAGAAAGAATTGTAGCTTAACTAACCTTGAGAACCACTAGGAGAGGAAAAATTGTCATCTGTTTACAAAGTGAAGTCTAAACCTGCAGAAGTAACCTAGGATGGATGCAAGACCTAGGGAGAAAAAACTCACCATCAACATCATTCTCCTACCTGGTAACTCACTGCACTGAAAGCATGAGAACTTGGTATCAGAAGAAAGGGGCAAATACTTATTTCTAGGCATTTATTGCATTACTGATGATCCACCCTAGGAACTGGGTCGCTTGAATTATAAGAAGTGTTTCTTATTTTTCCTTTAGATTGCTAGAGCAGTAGTCAAACTAATAATGAAATATTTTTCTTGGATTTTCATGAGAGTTATTTCCTTTTAGTGGACCATAAAGAAACAAACTTCGTGTGTAGCATCTCTCACTTGTCTGTTGGTGTCTTACTCTGATTTACCTGGAATCCAACTTGGTCTTAGGGATCTAGGTAGAATATTAATATCCTTGAGCGGGACCAGTATTAAGTGCGAGCAAAGTGACAGTTTCTTGGGACAGCAGTGTGAGTGGTGGTGAAAACATAATGGTAATCAAGCAAGGCAACCCAGTCACTGGGCACTGTCCCCATCTGTGTTTGGTCTGCCCTGGCTCAGAGATGGTAACTGAGCAGCTAGAGGCACGGTTCTTTGAAAGTGGTACAAAGTGATGAGAATGTGTACTGCTTAGTCCCTGAAATAAAGGACAATAGCTATGCTGTCTGTCACTTGATTCGGTGAAGCACTTGACCCTGTTCATGCTGAGAAGAGAGGCCTTGTAAATACTGGAATCAAGAGAATGAATGGTGATGGGGTGAGAGGTGGGACCTGAATACTTTCCATGCTCCCTGACTACTTCCTGCTTGGCAGCTCTGCATTTTCTGTGTGTCACAAAGCAGGTGTTTTGTGGGTTAGCAGAAGCACATTGGAGGCAGAAGCAGATGGCATCCTGCTAGGGGTGGGAACTTGACATTTGTCTTTGGGAAAGAAGCAGTGATTTTGCTGCATAGCATCCTTATTACTGTGCAGATAGAATATAGTGAGGTGTTGCATTAGAATGGAGTAGAGACCTTGAAGCAGAATACAGCTGGCATTATCTTATCCAGTGTATTTCCCTGGAGAATAAGAGAACCCCATTAAAAAAATGAAAGATACAAGTAACTCTTAGTTATCCCTTATTCTGCCTCAGTTTTTAGTCCAAATTGGAATAGAATCAAAACATCTGGAAGATTCTTACTGTCCACTTCAGTAGCCTCAGTAATGTTGCATGTGAGAAGAGTACAGAGCCCCTAGAGACTAACTCTTACTGGAATCCCTGCTAGAGATCAGAGGATTCCCTAATTCAAACACTTTGAGTCTAAAGCTGGTTCATTGATGCTTCTGACATATCGAGTCTTCTGTCACTTAAACTAGAAAAATTCCTTTTTGCTCAAAGAGATGGAGCAGTCACTTTCACCTCCTGCTTTGAGCAGCTCTGTTCTGTTGCTGTATGCTGCTTAGCAGCTAATGTGTTCTTTAAAGAAGTGGCCGCACTCAGGTGGTCAGTGAAGGAAATGTCCATCCTGGAAGACAATTGTAAGATTTATGAAAATGTATGAGAAAAACTTCTAATAGAATCCTCATGTTTACTGCAAGTATAATTATTTTTACCTATTAGGTTCAGGGCTGAAAATGCATTTCTTGTTGTGCCTTTTTTTTTTTTTTTTTTTTTTCCGGTGCTGTTCTGTTCACTACCTGGCTGCAAGAAGGCTTTATTAAAGGAAGGAAATCGTATCACAGTCCTTGAGCTTTTATGCCAAGATGTCTTCTCTCCATGTACCCTCTCTTAAAGACATACAAAGGAAAGAGAGCTATATTTGGCTGTGTCGTCATATTTCTGATGAGATATTTTTAGCAAGCCTGTTTTATCACCCTCACCACAAAACTCCTGGGAGTCTAAGGTGCAGTTCAGTGTCTTTTCATTAAAGCTTCCTTCATCTGCAAGATCTTGGAGCTGATAACTGTGACCAAAACAAATCTGCCCTCAGGTGAAGAACACTGGACACAGAGCCATTCATTCTCACTCAGCTCCTTGTGGGAAGGTTGAGACTTAACTAATTTACAGCTAGAAAAAGATAAATTTGCTGAGGCTGTGAAACAGTAATCGGTTGACCCAGGGCTGTGCCAGCTGACTGGGTCATGGGACAGATGCCAGGCGCAGTTCAGCCCTATGCCGCTGTGGCTGGATTAGAAGTAATAATATGGCTGCAGAGAGACAAAATTTTGCTGTGGTTGTGATGGTGGAATTTAGGGTGAGGTAACCACAAGAACAAAATCACAGGACTCAGTGACATCAAATCTGAAATATATTTACTAAGTGGGTGGGTAGCATTTTCTGTTAAAGCATGTGCAGGTGCTTGTCTATGCACTTTGTATGGAATACCTACTAGTCAGGGTCCATCTGTGGCTGGTATCATGGAGGTGGGGGAATGGAATGCTTGTTATAGCTGATCCAGAGTCTGAGATCTTTCTGGGACACAGCTGAAGGACTGAGGCTGGAAGGCATCTCAGCTGCAGAAAGCTGGTCTACCTTACGCTAGAGAGATGCTGAAGGAAGGTCAGGAAAGATGAACACAACCAGAAGGTTGGAGAACTAATGGAAGAAAAATGTGGAAAGCTGTCCTAAAGATTCTCAGAAAAGAGGGTAGCGAGATACTTAAGTATCTTTTTTGTCTGGTTGAAACACGAGGTATTTCCTAGTTTGTGACCCTCTAGCTTGAATTTCACACCTTTGCTTTTGAAATTTAAGGTGAATAATTTTGAGGACATGAGAAGCTAAAGAGCGCAATGTAACTTTGACTGCATGTGAACAGCATGAAATGAAGAAGTAACTGAGCAGGATACTTAGAGAAACAGGTGGATCAGAAGTGTTTGCAAAGAATTAAAGATCTTCTATACAGTCCTTGAATTGAAGGGCTGAGTTCATGATACAACAGAGTTCAGGACGTAAGGCAAATGAATGTGAAACAAGAAGTGGCTGTCCTGACAGCTTAATGTGGTCCTAAGCAAGTAATTTCTCTGTTCTAAACTCCAGTTTTCCACATTTGTGCATTCCACATATGATTTATTGCATTTATAAGGGTCTGAATCCTTTGATACCCTGTGGGTCGATGGATACTAATGACATTTCCAGTTAGCCATTTTTTTCATTTCCAATTTTGGTAGAGAAGTACTGAAAGACTAATTTTGTTTCATGTCATCTGGAGATTTGGTCTGTATTATTTTACTTCTCTGAAGTAATGTCTCAAAGTGTTTCAGTTTAAAAAATACTGCCTTATTGTGCAGAGGAGCAAACTGATGCATCAAGAAAATAGTAACTGGCAAGGTGCACACAAGTGCTGTAAGGCAGAGCTTGGAGAATAGTTCCCTCCTGCACAAGCACTTCTAATTGGTACTTTCTGAATTACATGATATTCTAGTGAGCAGGAGCAAATTTCTGAATCAAACATTGCTTACATTGGCCAAAGTTTGAGTATGGCTATGAACAATGTTGTCAGACAGGATGTGTTTTCAAAGGATCTTCTGCTAAGCCTGTCACATCCAACTGTGATCTTGTCAGACCTTGTGTCATGATTGGTAGTAGAAACAGAATCTCATCTTGTAATTGAGTACTCTAAAGCATTGCTGCACAGATATATTGATTCCTTCCCGGACAGAATTTGCAATATAGTTGAGGATTTGGAGAAGAGAAAAGGATGCAGTTCCCATCAGTCATGAAGTATCTTGCAGGTTTCTGATGTCACTGGAGAAAGGCTAATTCATACATCTAGTTCTGCAGCTAAACAAATCTATCACTTCAGAATGCACATCACAGGCTGCTTCTCATTGCTCTACTTTCTAAGCAGGATCTATATATGACAATGTGAGATTAAGCAAGTTTTATAATGTATTTTAGGAGCTTTGAAATGGGACCTATCTTGACTTTATTGTAAGTCAGTGGAAACCGAATTCACAAGTTTAGCCCACTAATAACTGACTGCTACAGCAAGTAGTCTTTGAGGTGAAAAATAATGATTCACACTTAGCAGGTGAGGCCTTGGAAACCACAGATGCAATGTCACTTCTGTTACACTTGTACATATTTTTAAAGTGTTTCATTACACAGTGTACTAGATGGTTGGGCTATCCAAGAAAACAGGGAAACCTAAATAGTGTATGTCTAAGAGTATGTGATGTGGAATATGATGTTTTCCATCGTAACTTGGACTTGGGACTCACTTTTCCAATCACTGCTGATTATGAACCAGGTTTGCTAGGTCCGGAGGTGGGAGGTCTTTCTATTATGTTCCCCAGTATTCTGGTTTCTGGAATGGTTCACCAGTCTCAATACAGAGTAATGCTGGTACATGACAGCTTGGACTCCTGATTTTCACAAATTATCTACTGGAGTGGAGAGTGGGTGAAGTCTTTGTGGAGTCCAGCCAGGTAAAAGTAAGGAAGTGCAGCTGGCCTTTGGCTGACTACATAAGAAAGCATTGGGACATCTTAGTATTGTGAATCCTAAACCTAGCATGGTGCCAGGTGAGGCCTAGCTGTCTCTGGGCTGTGCTCCTGTGGTTGTGCCATTACTAGAACCAAGATGATACTGGAAACAGTCTGGACACATTTGTGGTGCTGTGCCTTAAATTTTCTATCTAGCTGGACCTGAACTGTCTCTGCATCCATGACGTGGACAGTTAGTAACCTGGATAATCCTCACAAAGAATGGATTAAGAAGACTGTCACTTGTCACTGTCACAGTAGGTCATGTGGAAGACTCTGCTCTGGCTTCTGGTGTTCTGTCTTTAACCACAAGGTATCTCTGCTTAACAGAGGGCAGTAGAGGCTTTTAAAATCTGTCACCATTGCCACAGGAACTGTTCAGAATGGCTGTTTGAGTCTGTTCCAGTATGTGCTCTGCATTCCTGAAAAACAAGGCTGTGGCAGATGTTCTTTGACTTAAAAAAGCTGGTCACTTAACTTGTTTCTGCTGTTGGGTTCTCCTGAGGGCATGGGAATTACAGATCAGATCAGTGTCTAGGTCTGTTTTATCTTCTATCTCAAGAGTTCCCAGGGGGCTCAGAGGACATTACTGTTCCCTGCTGCAAGCACATTTGAGGTGATGTGTTCATCCTAACCCTCCCCTTCAGACAGACTCTGATCTCTAGCTGCTAACTTTGCAGTCATATTCCTCAAATACTGAAACCATTCCTCCGGTGTACACCAGAACCCTGTTGGAATGATACCAGAGTCCCTTGGGTACCAGGCCTGTGATATGCTTAGGGTAATGTCCCCTGCCTGCCACACATAGGAAGCAAAATTGAGTATGTAGTAAACTGAAGGGAAAAAAAAAGGAAAAGCGAGGAAAAAATTGCAATCCACATTTTAGAAAGATCTAATTCTCTTTAGGTGTATTGAAGTCTGCAGAGTGGTTATCTTTTTGTGTGACTCATAGCAATCAGCAGTGTATCCTCTAATAGCCTTGGTGAGATTGAAGTTTTGGTGATTGTGGTCACGTTGTTGACTCTCATCTTTTTCAAGAGCCTTTCAGCGCTGCCCCACATCAGAGCTTTGTTTTCATTAGATGAGGGAATGAGTGGCCTGACAGCTTTGGAGACAATGTTTAATAAAAATTGATGGATACAGCCCAAGAAACTCTTCTTACATTATTCTTGCTGGGAGTAAAGTTTTTAAGCTTTGATGGAGTCATGCTCTCTGCTGAAGTATTTTGTGCCTTAGATGCTTGTGTTTACCAGATTTGAAAGGCAGCAGAGGGAAATAGGAGGAGGTGGTTTGTGAAGGGAATTCAGATATAAAACTAGTTTTATCTGTAATGGGAGGTCAGGAAATACTAGCAAAGAGAAGAAGCAGCAGATTTTAAGGTCTGGGTCTCTCCTTTACCCATAGGTATAGCAGATAAACATCTGCCCTATCAGTTAAGTGTACATCTTTGAGGCTATCTTGCTTGCATTGTTTGTTTTCTATGTAAAGCAGAAAATATTTCTGAGTGAGAAGGAAATTGCTCAGGCAAGAGATTACTTTTACTGTTAAATTCTGGTATCCTCTCTCATGTTCCAATACCCCTGAGTGGTGGAGAGGCTGCAAGGTGCAGTACAACACCAGGGACCCTCTCCATGTGGGCGTGTGTCGTTTAGAGAAACAGACCTGGGGGCATATCTGAGGTGGACAGTAAATGTGACTGGGGCAGTTGGGCTCTCAAATTTTCCTGTCCTTGGACCATGTCAAGTGTTCTCTTCCAAGGCCACACTTGTACACTGCAGCCCTTGAGTGAAAGAACACAATACCATGTTAGTGCTCCCTTCATACCTTTTTTGCATCTTTTAGATTTTCTTTTTTTTTTTACCCCTCTGTCAGTTTAACATTGAACTTAAAAATATATTTAGACACTTTATGCTTTGATCAAGAGGTACATCAGTGTCCAGCAGCAACTTACTGGGAAAACCCAGTTTAACCTCCCAGATGGTTGTTCTCATCTACACTCAATTTTTCTGCCACGGCAAATGCAGAATTTAATAATACAATTATTTAAGAATGCAATTCTTCAGCAAACATTCTTTTTAGGAACAACAGAAGTGTTCCTGAAATGGTGAAAGAATCTGGTTTGTATTAGCAGTATTTCATAAGACTTAATTAAATATCAGAGTAAAGCATCACAGTGTGTGCTTTAATATGTGGAAAAAAAATCATCCTCAGATAAGACCATTGCTTGGTTACGCATTAAAGTACTTATTTGCCTTACAGAAAAGGGATTTGTTAGTAGTTGTTAGTAGTGCTGAGGTGGTCAGTAATTTCAATAAAAAGAGCAAGAGCTTTCCAAAGAAAATCTCTCAACCACACAGGTATGTTGGAGTTCAGATTGGCTTGCCAGCTGGATGGTATGTAATGAAAAAAAGCCCAACCTTTGGAACTTACACAGGGGTGAGTAGATACAAATGTAAGTCCCTTACTTTTTTGCACTGTGACTTTTGTATTTGTAAAATCTGTATTTGTATTTTGCAAGTTAATTTATTTTTATCTTGGTTTGTGTTAAGTTTGTTTTCAGGACTGTGTTCTGGTGGTTGTGGTAAGGTAAACTGGGGTAGGATCTTGGTCTTTCAGTGTAAGTCTCTTGAATACAAAGGGACACTCAAGGATAACGTGAAGTTTCTGTGGTAGGTAGGTAGAGTTAGGGGTTGATAACATGAACGTTAGTGAGGAAGAAATGTCTTCTGATGAGTGCATGCATCCTAGTGGTTTCAAAATATGGGATTATGCCCTTTAAACACCCAGATCCTTACGTAGTTTTGTTAAGTTCTTGGCCTGTTTAGGGGAAATAAATTCTGCCATCTGTCTACATGCTGTATGAAAAACAATCTTCTGTTGCTAGTTTTCAGTTTCCACCTTTCACGGTTTCATTACATGGTTTTATGTAACAGTGAACATAAACTCCCTATCTCCCTTTACTAGTATGGTTCCTTATTTGATGTACTTTTAATGTGTTCTGTCCTTTGTAGCCCCTTTCTAAGGCAAACAGTCAAAGCCATTTCAGTGTCTCTTTGTGTGATCTTTTCAAAGCTCCTGACTGTGATGTCATTCTTTGAGATGGGAATAGCAGAGGGCCTGCATAGTAACTGCATCACATTGCACATACAGTGATGTTTGTACTTAACCTGTTTGTCGTCAATATTTATGTGAAATTTCCCATAATCATGTTTGGATCTTCAGTGTTTGTGTCTTATCAGTAACTCATAGTTAAGTTGATATTAAATAGACATAGATACTACTTCCTCTGTATTGGGTCTTAATTACTAATGATGCTAAGTAAGTTGAGTCCTGAGGCTAATCTTTGAGCAAATTTACTTTAACTTCCATGGGACTTCCACTACCCTTTCAGAAAGACATATTTCCCATTAGACATCTCCTTGCAGTTCTGAAGCTAATTTTTGCTTTCTTTAGCTTATCTTCCATTTTCCCATGTCCCTGTATGTGGTCCAGAAATCAGAATGAGTACTGCATTTGGGGAATTTGAGCAGCAGTGAACTAGAACACTCTCCAAATATCCTTTTCTGCTTGATGCTGCTTTTTCATGCAATGGAATTCATAAAACACTGCACAAATCTCTTGCTGAAGTGACAGAAGTTGCTGTGAAGTTTAACAAAATAAATGTTAGAAATCTCTGGTAATATCAACCTGTTTAAGGAAACCTTAAAGCATGACAACCACTTACCGAATATTTCATGTTAATAAAACCACATACATAAGTTCTGGGCAGGGACAAACATTATCAATAAAATAAGAACTGCTTACTGAATCTCATGGGTGTTGCAGTGGTAACACCTTGAGGAAATTATGCTCAGACTAGTAACCTATGCATTTTGAAGCAGGCAGGATTGGCTTTCTGCCCCTTATGTCATCAGATGCATTGGAATGCCTATAATATCTTGCATATTGGCGACTGGGAAACTCTGGCTTTGCTCCTTTTTGAAAGGTAAGCAATGAACTTGTGTTTTCTCACTTTTTTTTATTCCTTTCCCTCTCTCTTTTTAGTTAAGTCAGAGGAACCTCTTTCCAAACCTGCCCTCATCCTTCATGCACAGAAGAGGATATATCAGTATTCTAATATAAATGAAATATCCTGCAGTGAAAGTTCTTGTAAGAAAAGTGAATAGCTTTGTGTTTGCCCTTTTTTTTTTTTTCCCTTAATGTTTTCATGAGCTAGTAAAGAGGAATTTAACTGTAAAATATTCTCTGTCTCTCATAGAAACAAATCCTGAGTAGTTTCTGGAACTGTTTTTAAATGTCAAGTTCTCAAAGAAACATAAGCAAACCACTTATCTTCATCTTTTTGGTATAAAATTTATTAGTTTCCTGTGAAAAATTCCCTAGGCATATGTATATATGCTTCCATGGCCTGATTTGCGAATCCTTTAAACACAGTTTTGATGTGTACAGAGGGAGCAGGCATTCCAGGAAGGCTTTGGTCATTACGGTGAGAGGAGAGCAAGTGATCATAACCTTAGCCTGAAGTCTAAGTGTCACCATGCCTGAAATTGGATATTCCCAGCATGAACTGTATTGTGAATATTCCTATGAACACATGAACTCTACTGGGAATATTTATTTGGATATTCCCAGCATGAATTACTGGGAAGAGGTTAGGATTGGTATGTGACTGAGTTTAAAAGCTGACTTCCAGCATTCCCTATCTTCTTTTTGATTGAAGTGATGAGATTCCAGCCTGAAGGGTTACTGATCCAACAGAAAGCAGCTAATCTTCTTGTGCCTTTTCTTCCGCTCCTGTAAAACCCTTACACTCCAAACAACAAAATAGTAGAAGCTAGGAGCCAGAATATTTAGTCAGGCAGTCCCTGTTTAGGCACTATTCTCAGTGACTTCTGTGGCAGTTTTTCCTGTATCAGAATGGTAGCATTCAGTTTCATCTCTGTTTCAAGCTAGGGGCCTGAGATGTCCCTGTTAGGATGGATCTTTTCCCTGCAGAAACTAGTTTGGTACATACATGCATTACATGAGAAGGGTCTGGCACAATCTGAGGTGTATTAAATAGATATTCGATACTAAAACAACAACAAGGTCTGGATTCAGATGCGAAGTGTGATTAATGTGAGGGGCTGAGGAAGACTGGAGCAGCTTAGGTGCTTCAAAAAAATGTGTGTGAGAAAGGCTTGTGTAACACTTGCCTGGACTGATCTTGTGCCCACAGGCAGTCGCTTGCTTTCTGAAGAACTGCACTAATTAACGCATTTCCAACAGGAAAGAGGGCATTGCTTGCGGTTCAGTAACTTCAGTACTGAAGCATGTTTAGCTCCCTTTGGCTATTACACTGAAAAGGGACTTTGGAACACTATAGTAAACAGATGGAAGGAATATTCTGGAATTTCATTTATTGTCTTGTGATTGGTGGTGTTTGTCTACTCCATTAAGCAGTGCTGGTGGGTGCTTTCCTCCTTTCCCCTGCTGTGAGAATGCTGCCTGATATTTAGAAAGTGACACACAGAATTCAGAGAGAGAACCTTCAACTGGAAATGCTCATTCTGAACACAATGAGAATGGCACAACAATTAAATCCTTGGAGAAGAGTGGAAAATACTAGAGAGGAAGGAAAACAGCAGTACTGCCTGGTCAAAACAAAAGTTTTTGGTGTGTGTTAGCTTACAGTGAAGAAAGCTTGAATCATTAGTCCTTATTTGAAGTCCACAACTCAGTTAAATTTATTTAGAGATGTAGCTTGAGGACTGTGGTTCCAGGTAATTCAGATGTAGCCCTCTTCTATGACACAGTATCATTAATCTGTAGTAGTATTTTTTTCCATTAGTTTGGCAGATAAGTGGTAAAGCATACAGGCCTAAATTTAGCTTTAGCACGTATGCAGACTAACCAGAGAAACCTGTTGGATTTGGCCTGGTTCTGTGCAGAGGTGGCTCCATCACCTTCAGAGCTTCCTGCCCTGTGTTCTTCCTGCCCAACAGTGCTGCTGATGGGATTTTCTTCTGGGAGTGTGGGAGCACATAACCAGTGACACTGGGGGTGCTTTCTGTGCAGGCTTGTGTATGCGTGTCTATGACAGAGAGAGGTATTGCTAGTGTAGATCCACAGTGATTTACCCCAAGAAAGAAGGGGCTGGATTTGCCATCATAGGTGATAGATTTCATTATTTTCTTCCTTTCTTATCTTTACATACCTAAAGATGTTTTTAACATCCTAAAATGTTGCATAAATTCAAATGTAGTTGGATTCAACCAGAGTTGGATTCATTTTTTTACAAGTAGAATACTTTTTTAATCAAGTGATGAAACTAAATCAAATGATTAAACTTGGGTTAAGGAGCTATCTTTAGAACTGATTCCCCCCCCCCCCAATGTCTCCCCTATTTATGCAGTTTCAACTCAGGGGATAGCTAGTGCCTCATTTAAGTCTGGTTTAGATAAACCCACATGTTGGAGGAGATTCCCAACTGTTCATATTTTTTTTACTGTTGCTTTCTTGTTTAAAATTGGGGACCTCTAGCGGAAATCAGATGTTTAGTACCTTCATTTAGCAATAATTCCAACTTCACTGTCTTCCTCATATTTCCATATGTAGCCCTGCAAGGAGGTACAGAGGAGGATGCAATTATAAATTTCTGTAAGGTGATTGAGAAACAAGGGAAGGAGTTGTAAGGCATGGAAAAAAATACAGACAGGCACTTACAATAAAACTGAGGAGGCTTACCAAGTGCAATTCCAGGAGCTGTCTGGGGCTTACCCTTAGCCATGCAGTACTTGCAAGCTTGAGACATAGTTTTTCACAGGGAGTTCTGGGGTGCAATCCATCATCATTCAAAACAGACCAGCCATTCTCTGAAAGCTATTTAGGTCATGAGATGTCACCACACCTGACCATAAAATCTATCATTCTGGGGAAACCAATGGCCAGTGCCTCGCATTACGAAACACTGTGAGGCAGCAGCTGTATTTATCTTTGTTAGAATTGACAGATCACCCCTGTAGCTTCAGATTAGCCCACACTGACATACTGACTCCATATATTACAATCCATCAGGGTGATCTCCTTTGGAACAGACCAGCTGCTACTCTAGCTTGAGGATTTCTGGGTATATTGACAGATTTGGAACTCTGTGAACATATACGAGAAGAAAGGCCCCTTTTGAAATGCTAAACAGCTCTATTCTTTATCTGTAGCAATTATCTTTGGGGTTGGATTGTTCCCTCTTCCCATCCCGTATTTATTTCTTTTCTAGAGACTGTTGGGGAATATTTTCAGCTTCTGTTTATGCAGCAATGCAGCACAGCCTGCATCAATGCAATCTGCATCATGTCTTCAGAGTCCCCAGCAGACTGAATAGCAAGTTCAGTCTCTTTACTTCGTTCATTTGTCAGAGAGTCTTTTGAGAGGACCAGACATCAAACTAAAACTGTTGGCTTCTGAGCAGAAGATGCTTGTCCCTCAGCGTCACAGTAACTTTATATCTGTTGCAGTTCATGTCAAACCAGAACTGATTTTAATGGAGCAGTCTGATAAAGAGGTATTTCTTTACTACACAAAGGAAATAAAGGAATAACTATTTCTTTTATATGCTGAGATTTGACTTTCATCAATGGGTATTTCTGTGTGTCTCACATTTTATCAGGCAAAAGATGGAACTTTCTTTTCTCCTTGACCTGGCTTTTTTTCTTCTCATTCTATTACATAATTACAAAAGAATGGTCACTAGTGGTCAATGGTGATTGCCAAAGCAGTGTGTGAGCAGGTAAAACCTATAATGATACTTCTCTAGAGGATACTCTCAAGTATTCCTGGGCCTGAAGGGAACTATTTATGTTTAATAGCCTTTGACAGGTTTTTATTTTATTAGTCTGTCCAGTTGTTTTTGTGAATCTAGGCAAACTTTCATTAGCTGCAGTGCCTATGGCAGGAGTTGTGTTGGTAAACTGCTTTCCACTTAATAAAGTTGAATTCCACTGCTGGACTGACATCTGAGCAGATTTAAGGGTAGATAATCTATACTCTGAATTACATAGCTGTTAATACACAGAATACTGTAAAGATATTTATAAATTTTATAAAACATACTAGTAAAAATGTCCAGGCTTGCATGATATTCAGCCACGAGTTCTGAAGCTGTTTAGGGATGAATAGAAGAATATTGGCATTATTAGGTAATCTTTTGCTTAAAACCACCTTGTGATCTGGAACACTGTGAAGAGAGTGCTGAGGCTTGTCCCAGCCCTTGGCCTGCTCCCCTGCTGCTCTTCTATGTGGACACCAGTGATAACTGCCATAGAAGACCTGGGATCAAGAATGATTGCATGGCTCTGGAGGTGAGGGTCAAGGGCATGATGGCCCAGGTGGCTTTCTCTTAATGTCATTCTTAGAAATAGATAAATTATTATAGGTGAAACTATAGTCATCTTGAGGCAGGCATCTGTCATGGAAAACTTTATTTGGAATAAATTGAAGTTTAACAGTTTTTTATACTGAAAAATGAATTTTAGAGGAATGGTTAGGCAACCTCACTGCTGTTGCACTTACGAACTCTACTTCGAATTGCAGTCTGATTGAAAAATACAAGTCTTGAATTTTTGCAGTCTGCCATTCTGTATTCTTTTAGATCCCATTTTTCAGACAAAAAGCTGTTACTGCAATGGTAGCAGAACCTTAAGACACCTCAACAGACCTTAAAAGATGCTCAATAAATAATTACAACTAGTCACTGGCAATGTTTGCTAGTGGAAAGCACTCCATTAAACTGAAATAACCTAGTTATGCTTCAAACTTCACAGCATGGTTGCTTTTAAACAGCTGCTTGCCAGATGTTTGAACTGCAGTTTTAAGTAGAACATGTGAAAGTTTTCATCAGAGCTGAGGTTCTTCAAATTTTGATTAATTTGACCTCTTGGTAAATAACTATAAAGGAATACCATTCTTTTTCTTTTGCACTGAACTGAACACATAGTGAAAGTTTACTGGGGACAGATTCATCAAAAGGACGATGAAGAGAGTTATTTTCTTAGCAGCATTTTTTTAATTTAAATTCTGTCTCTGTCCTTATCTTACAAATATTCTTGAACAGTCAGTGAATTCCTGGTATGCTTGCTAAATTTTCTTTCCATTTTCTTTCATAAAGATGGATCTGTGATGTTATCAGTAGATGTATATAGGTTTTTCTTTTTGCAAATAGAGAAAGAACAGATGCTCATCAGAGGTTTTGAAAATATTTCTGAATTGGTGATAGGAGAAGGCAGTTTCTTAATACCTGGCAACTGCTCTCAATCCCAATCAGGTAGTAGCTGCAGGTGAAAGCATCCAACCTAAGGGTTTATGTGAAAGGATTCCTTGGATTTTATTTTTTTACAATATTTTGTAACATTAGAAATACTACCTGTATTACTGTGAACAAGTAGTGTAGTTTGTCTTTTATGTTTCAGTAAGATTGAAAGCTCTGGTATAGTTAGTGATACAAAGGGGCTTTCCCTGGAGCAGCAAGAATAAGGGATACCAGCAAGGACGTGATTGTCCCAGTAGCCTTTGGTAAGTTCCCCAAGGTGGTTATACCATCTAGTGTTGATGTAGCCTTAGTGGGATGTGCACCCCTGTAGTACAAAATTTTCTAATTTGCAGAGCAGCTAACGTTCTTAGCAGGGCAAGGAGGACCGAATGGCCTGTGGGATCGAAACTTTGACTCACAGAGCTGGATTTTCTGTCAACTGGGAAGAAGAACAGAGAACTGTGTCTCCTCATTCGTGGAGGTCTCATTTTGTCAAACTCAGCTTACTAAACTATACCTGTACCTAACATTTGCTCATTTAGCTTTTTATATATTTCATATATTTGCTGCAAAAACCCTTTCATTATTTGTACTGCTTTTGCTTGAATTCCTTTATTGGAGTCTATGTATCCCATTCAGACCTTAGGCAGTCTGTAGAAAGGTTCCCAGCTAATTTAATGGGATCAAAATGGAAAATGACATAATTTATGAATAATATTAGATGTGCTAGTAAATCCCTGAAACTAAACACTGCGTTATGATTAATAATGAATGTTGCTGGTATATTTCATTGATGTTGTAACCGTCACATTCTTTTTGGACCCTCGAGCTTGAAAAGAACAAAGGAAAAATTAAAAGGATGTTCTTGTACCAGTTTGAGATTAGTTTCTATTGCTACTTTGTATGTCATGGTTTTCATAGTACTCATATTAATCTAGATGCTGTTCAATGACTGGAAAAGCTGGTGGACATAATTACAGGGGTTTTATCTGTATTTCAGCCAACTGTGGTGAAAACATCGATTTGTTTATGATTTCTTATGCTTTGGAGTAAAGTTACTCTAAGAATGCCTGCTGAAATAATTTACTGCAGTCATAACTTGTGTATGCAATGAGTGTGGTAAAGCTACGTGGAAAGGTGTTAAATAATTTACTACAGCTAACAGTAATAAATACTGAGGAATAACCTATCTTCTTGGTTGCATAAAAACCCCTTCTCACTGTGGGACCTAGGCAGTTGCACCTATTCTTTGTTACTTTTGCACATTCTTACCTGAATCAGATCTCTTTCAGGTAGATATTTAAGCATTTTTGAAGTAATTTCTTTCTTCCTTCTTTTTCAGTTACAGGTTGGTTAGTGTGTATCTGTTGCACTAATGCTTGATTACATGCATATATTTTTTTCTGGAAAATACTTTCCTAATAAAGGTTACTTAAAAAGATGTTTCAGTGTAAGGGAAGGCATCTCTTAAGATACCTTGAGAATGGAATATCCAGTAAGTTAATGATGATACAAGTCTACAATGAGGTGAAGGTGTGTTTCCCTGTGACTTATTAATGCTGTCTGATCATTTTGTCTCAGTTCATTGCCATGAACAAATCAGCTACTACTCCTCATTATGCCATTTTTAAGCTTATTTATCTCAACTCAATTTTGCTTTTTTTGCAAGTTGCAGCAAGTGGTTTAAAAAAATGCAGCACTGTTGTCGAAAACAGATACTTTGAATCTTTATTATTGGTAGCAGTTGTTGATTTATGTATTTAAAACATCACATTAGGAGAGTGGCTTAGAGTCATCTCTGAAATGTTTACTGCTTTCTATAAGCTAGCAGGTTTTACAGCAAGGCCTGGAAAAGGTTAACTGCCAGACCGTTTCAGAAAGAATATTAATAATGGGGTACATGATAGTTATCCGAAGTGCCAGAAAAGCAATCCCTTTCTTAAGACAGGAAATAGAAATCGGTGAAATTTGAAAGGAAGTAAGAGTGGAATGCAATGCATCTGCTAATATTTGTAATGGAAATTCTTGCATTTTCCTTCAAAACACCTGGAAAGGTTCATGAACATTCTCAGTAAACAGATTTCAGTACTGAGTACGTTTTGAGCAGTATGTGTAACTTAAAAATGCTACAAAGGAGATCAGAAATTCGCTGAAATCTCTAAGAATCTCACAGAGGATTTTAGATGAGGACTAATTTGGACAGAGAACTTAAAACTGAGAATGCCTTCATAGAGATGTGACTGAAGACTTAAGCTGTGGCCTCTAAAAGAAAATTATCTATGAAAATATTGACTTAAGTGTCTCAATTTTCCTTTTTTTTTATTCTACTATGTGCTTAGTCAATGCCATCATTCTTTTCTGTCTGCAGTTAATATCCTGAAGGAGGTGAGAACTTTTATCTAAACCTTATTATTGTGATCATTAAAAAGTGCTTCAGAATACTGCATCTAGTATTATTATAATCTATTATATGTGTCACTAATATCCAGTATGACCCCACAGGGTGATGTTGCAGGCTTATGAAATATTATTTAGTTTATAGGGGGTGTCAGATACCAGCAAAATTGTTCTGTGAAAAGCTTAGTCTTCACTTCTGTAAAGAAACATGAAAGAGCTAATGGTGAATGGAGGTATTGTACAGACAGAGCTGAAGATCAACCTACTGTCTGAGATCAAAGGATTACCTGTCTAAACAGTGTTTTTTAACAGGATCCATCAGCGGTTGTTTAGTAAAAAGCATAAAGACAAAATAAACTTCCCCAGAATACTCTCCCAGGTACTGAACTTTTCAGTGGATTTGTCTTCCATAAATCTGTCAGACTGGCTTTTCTGACTCTACATATGTTTTTTTTTGGGGTGTTTTTTTAGTTTTATGTTGTTTGTGAGCTTACAGAGGAGAATTGAGCACTTGGTTAGCATTTAGGTATCAGGCAAACAAAATGGTGGACAGAAAAGAGGGTGGAGATACTGATCAAATGAGAAATGGAATTGTTCATGCTGATTTTTTTTTTTTTTTGGAGCTTGAAATAGGAGGCAACTTAGGACAAGAGAGCACAGATAGGATTCAGAGTCAGTGCCCCAGAAGGACTGCTGAGGGGCTGAGGCAGGCTACCCAGTAGGAAGTGAGCAGTGTGGTTTCAAAGCCTGAAATGATGTGAGGGAGGGGGGAGGGAAAATGAACTACCTCTCTGTATCATATTTTCAAATGATGGGCAACAAACTGACAGATGCAAATTTAGAACAAACACCACCCCCACCCCCCAGTATTTTTCTGTTGGATATGTATATTCTTTATGACCTTTTTTAAATGCCTCAAACATGTCCTTGTAAAACCTACTAGCTCAGCTGAGCTAGTGCTTTAAAGTTGTCTAGCTCTGGAACCTGCCTTTCCAAACTCATCATTAGTTGTTGGCAATCAGTAAATCTCGGATTTCCTATCTTTGGCTCAGAGACTTTGCTTTCCTGTATCATGGTAATTATTGTTGGGTTCTTGCTGTCCCCCTTATGCACTATATAACAAATCCTAGCAAAAAAATCCACTGTCAAAAATGGGGACGTTGGTGGAGTAAAGCACATTCTAGAAAGAAAGATCCTGCTTTCATATAAATATCCTTGGTTTAGAAAAGGGAAGGGGGAAAAAAAAATCAAATGCAGAAATGATAGGTTATGGAAAACTTTTCTTGTAGGGGAAAAGCATGTTATGAGACCCTGAGGCACTTACTGTTATTAAGCAGCAAGGCCCTTTTATTTTCATTTTCAGAGGAAAAGAGCTGTGCATTTTTTTTATTTTTTTTTTTTAAATAAAGCAACCTAGAGAGGTGAAAAATATGTTGCCTTCCTTTCAGAAACCAGTGGTTGTTTTCTGCTCAGGCCATACTAGAGACTGAGGGTAAAAAGAAAAAGAATTTTTAATAGTGCTGAATTGACTGGTTTTGTTCATTGTACAGTATCTTGCTTTCCTGACATGTTTACTTTACAAATGCTTCAGCTCATGGCCATGACTTACTTGGAATGGTAAAGTGTATAATTAATGTCAAGGTGAAAGGCGATTATGCTTGTGAATACTGCTCTAAGCCCTCCAGAAACCACTTATGAAGCCAATTTAGGTCACACATGGTTCAGTCTCTCAGAAATCTTTCTTAATAAAGCCCCAAGGCACTCTCTTTTACTGAGCAATTAACAGGAAGGTAGTTGTGTTATTTTGGGGAAATGATAATTTGTGGAGAAGGGGGGGAACCATATGAGAGACGCAAATGTTTCTTCACAGAGCTCTGCTGAAAGCTGAAAATGCAATTTAAATGGGCAGTTAAGGTGGGGAACGACAAATGTCCAAAATGGTACAAGGAAAGTGCTTATATGTTAAGTACAGTGGTGTAAGTTTGAGACTTTCAATCACCCTCTATAACTTTTTTTTTTCCTGACTATTTGAATAGATGTTTCCCAAGAAGCCTCCTCATGAAGCCATCCTGAAGAGAAATGGTTCCCAGCTTTTGGCATATCTGTTGTACTGTGAAAGCCCTTGGAGGTTTTTGCTTGTGCAGGCACATACTGACCATTTGAGAAGAGCAGAATGGCAGTATACATTAGACTGATTTCCATACATCATTTTCAGAAACGCAGACTTAGAAAACCTTGCTAATAAGGTAGTCCCTTGCTACAGTTTTGTTCTTGCCAATGTAGACAGAAACAAGCTACATATGATAGTATTGTGTGGTAAAGATATGTAATAGTCATGTGTTATGTGGTACTGGAGCAGTTATCAGCTTGATATACTTGGATTTCAACTTGGATTTCTCAAGCTGGCTAGACTATGGATTTTTATGTAAAACATCTGTACAGTGCTTCTGCCAAACATGACTTTGCTGATGAATTCTCTGGAACAAGAAAATTCCCACTAGTATGCTTATTAGTCAGAGAATCAATTGTATTAATCTCATAATCAGAAACAATTGAATAAATACTCAGTTTTTTAAACTCTCACGATGCAGAGAAGTGCTGTGACTGGACCAAGTCCTGATAAAGTAATAGCTCATATTTAATAGTTACTGTTGTAGTCAGCATTTATGAGGAAATAAAGATTTACTGTGGTTGTATGATCAATTTCCACTGTTTATTTTGACATCTAGTCTTCTGACACTTTGTTTTCCATATATATGTAAACTTTGTAGACATCCACACAAGATGACCAAAATTTGCAGCTGAATGGTGGTTTGAAGGTATACAGTTACCCAAGTGCTACATACAGAATTTATTTCAATGAACCTGATGGCAGTTCTCTTAGTGTTGGGGTAAGGCAAAGCTGTTGCAATGCTGCCGAATGCCAGAAGGGATTGCAATTCACTGTACAGTAATGACGTGGTCATAAGGACTGCAAAGTAATTTAAAGGTTTTTTTATTATTAAAAATACATAAATCCACTGCCCACGTAGAACAAAGGACAGAATTAAATGCCCTTCTACTAGAAGGCAGAGGCTAAGAGTTGGTTAGTGTGAGTGGTTCCTATTTGTTTTGTTATTCACCTGTTCTGTTGCTCCCCAGCTATTTTCTGAACTCACAACAGCAGCGGAGGTTGGACTGCTGTTCAGCAGGAGCTGAGTATTGAACTTTGCCAGTCCTCTTGCCCTGACACCTCTAGCTGACTCTGCTGCTGATTGTTGTTCTCTAAAAAGTGTGTATGTGGGGGGGGTCTCTGCCACCAGCAGAGTTGGGGGACTGAGGGATTAGTGCCACACTACAAAGTACAGGCAGGTGTTACAGCTTTAGGCTGTCTTAACTACTTTCTCCATGCATAAGCTGCTCTGAAATTTGTATGATCAGTCAATCTCACAGCCTCTAGCAGAAGAAAGGCAGGAAAATAAGGGCCTAATCATTAGTTGCCAAGTGGGTAGTTTTCAGTGCTGTTTTTGATGAAAAATACTGCCTGTGAGGTTTACTACTTCTGGTGGCACAGACGAGATCTCTAGAAGTGATAATACTGGGTTGGAGGGTATGCATTAGTGAGAATTGGCTTGTTAGGGGACTTTTTTACATTCAGAGGACACAGGGGACATGAAATTCGCCTTTCCTTGGTACATAATGTCCCCTCTAAGTTAAGCTACTGAAATAGCTACCTACACTTTTAACGCCTTCCAAGCCTCATTGCCCCAGGTATAGTTTGATTTCCTGGTCTTTGATCCCATACCTCAGTACTGACTGGCCCACTGATCTGCTTCCCCTACAGTCATCTCTCTGTTGTCTATTATACTCTTCCTTTTACATATAACACCCTCCCCTTTCACTTGTGAGCACTCTATGCAAAAACCTTCTAATTATTTTTCTGGTGCTGACAGGAAATGAGTGAACAGTAATGAGGCAGTCAGATGGAGCTGACAGTTCAATTATTTTATTTTTAAAGAATGCATATATTAAAGAATCAAAATTGGATGGGCCAGATTCTTATTTGCTACTGCTTTTTTATGTGAAGAGAGTAGCTCTGAATTGGGCCGGAAGAATCTCTCTCAATGTGTGTGCTTTTTTTTTTTTTTTTAATTTTTATGGTAATTGATTTTTTTGGGGACTTCTTTCTTCTGAGGATAAAATATTTTATGAGTGCTCTTTCAACACATATGAGTGATGATACAGAAATCCTGCTGGTATTAACTCCAGCTATTGCTACACAGGTGGTTATCATTGGAGCACCCTGAGCATGGAGAGTGCCTGGCAGCACACACAGTGTGTTCCGTCTCAGTTGACGCCTGCAGGACATTCAGCAGTACGGTGCTGCCTGGTACGCTGGGGCACTTTGCGGCACAGCAAATTGATAAGCGCTTCTTTCTGAAGTGGAGATCATATCAGTAATCTGTCATTCAAAAGTTTTAAAAGCAAGAGTACTATTATCAAAGAGATGTAATTTTCACTGTTCAAAAGAACACACCTATTTTTTTGCCTGGCCTAGAAAAAAATGTCCATAAGAGCACATATTTTGAGTGCTCTCTCTTGTTTCAGCAGCATCCCAAGCAACTGTGAGATAAAATTGCAAAAGAATCTTTTGCATCTTCTTGGACTGAAATTATGTCCTCTGGTTAAAGCTTGGGTTATGCTGTTCTGACCTTGACTGGACTTTCAAAATCAGAGCTATTCCTCAGTTCTCTCTTTGACTTTGTAATTTTGTTTTCAATTACTTTCTGCAAACTATAGGATAGTGTATGAAGAAATTGCAAAACTTTTTATGAGGACAGTGAGACTGGTCAGCACCTTTCTGAATTGAAATTCTCTCACGCATCTGATCTGAAGGCAGCTGAGGAGCCAAAGTAATTTCTCATATGAAGCTGCTTGACAAGAGTTCTAGGTGATTAAATCTGTCCGTAATATGAGTGTGCTTGTTTATTTTCCTTCTTTTTCCTTACAAGGGACAGAGTATTTGGTAGTGGGAGAAGACTGCTGTAGGTGGTTAATGTTATAACTTGATACTTCTACCCATATGGTGTGCTTTGAACCTGTGTTTCTCTTTCAAAGTTTCCATTCATCTGTTTTTGTAATGGGCATGTGAGAAAAAAATCAGAACAATATACAGCTCAGGTAAACATTCAAGCTTGTGTATATGAAATATATATAAATATATATTTTATTTTTTTTAGCTGTAAGTAGGGCAAGGAACTGCTTGCAGCTGTGGAGGCTCTTTATATAACATAGAATTCTAGTTCAAATGCAGTTCAAGTCACTAGTGCTCATTGTTCATTTTCTTTTCTGAGCTACTAGAAGGCAGGAGAAGATTTCACTGCTGGTCTCCTGGCTGATGTTCTCACCTGAGAGACAAGACAGAGTAAACCAAAGGGTATAAATTCCTCTGTCATCTACAGAGTTGGTCCCATCTCACTGGAGAGACAGAATCAACTGGTCACACATGACTGGAGAGGCAGAATTGCAACTGGCTCTGTTTTACTTAACTGAGGGATGGAAGTGTTTAGTCCACAGCTAGAACTGTCAACAAAGCATGAAAGTGACTTAAAAAATTTAAACCAATTTATAGCTGCCTGAGATTTTAATTTTATTTGAAGACAATTATCAGTAGAAAGGTCATCTGTCTGCTTGGTTGACACCAGTTCCAGGCGCCATATGCAGTATAGATAAGTATCAGGACTTCTAAGAAATTGGATGTACTCCAATTTATTCCTGGAACATACAGGCCTTCTTGGTACCAGTTCCAAGACACTAGGCAAAGCAAGTGCTGAGCAAAGGACATGAGCTTGTCAGACGTAGCTGATGATGTATCTTGTTAGAATGGCATTAACAGTATGAGTCTGAGCAATGAAGACTCTTCCACTTGCTGAGCATACTTCCTCCACTGCTGTCACTTCCCATGGCTAGGGTGTGCCCTGGAAAGAGATGCTCATAAAAATCTAAATGGTGGATGTCAAGAGTCTGGGGCCAGACTCTTTTCAGTGGTGCTCAGGACAAGGGGCAAAGGGCACAAACTTGGAACACAGGAGATTCCATTTGAACATGAGGAAAAACTTACTTTGAGGGAGACGAAGCTGCGGAACAGGCTGCCCAGAGAGGTTGTGGAGTCTCCTTCTCTGGAGGTATTCAAAACTGTCCTGCACGCAATCCTGTGCAACCTACTGTAGGTGAACCAGCTTTAGCAGGGGGGGTTAGACTAGATGATCTCTAGAGATCCTTTCCAGCCCCTACCGTTCTTTGATTCTGTGAGAGGGAATCATAGCCAAAACTGGTAGCTTTTCCAGTCTAGAGAGTGTATGCTTAGTCTGCTCATGAATGGGTTGCTGCCAAGCTGCATTTACAGCTCAAATCTCTGGTACATACTTTATGTTTTGTCAGGGCGAGTAGAGAACTGAGACTGCAGCTGTGCTGGTGGGACACTATAGAGCTGATGATACAACCTTAGCCTTGTAAATGTTCCCAGGTGAGGCCATGTGAGAAGCAGGAGAACACTTTGCAGCTAGGCTGAATGTTACTGCCATATGTCGGTGGAGTGAAATCTCCATGTGCTGTCATTTGGAGAGGCTGTCAGTCACTCTGAAGGTATTGCACCCAGTTGCTATGTGCTATTAGACACCACTGCAGCAGCTGGCTACAGACAGCCTTTTGTTTGGTTCATTGATTGGTTTGTATAGTGCTTTTAAGATTAGCATGTGTAAGTGAAGTAAATAATACAAAAATCATTGAACCTGATACCTGCACAAGGATTTATAGGCTGCCAACTTGACTAGTTTTCTGTTCTCCCCACACTTTATGTACAATTATTGATAATTCATATTGAAAGTGATTTTAAAAAGGCTGACATGGAGGGAGAAGGCAGAAAAGTAGTTTATCTGTGAAAATTGCCTGGATATAAAGTTTAGAAAGTTGACCTAAGTATAGCTTAATTTCCCATACTCTTGTCTGCAGGGGAGGTGTTATGTCATGCTCTGCCATGGGAAATTTTGATAGAATCGAGGTCTGCTATCATTCTACTAATGCAGTCATGCATGATGAGCTTTTCAGAGGTCACCAGCATATGAATCTCTTGTGTGAGGTAGGACAACCTCAATGAACTGGAGTTTCATATTGTTCCTGTTGACATGGCTCTGCTAGAGTAAGCAGAGAGATCTGGCAAGCATCTTCTTTGGGACAATAAGGGGATGCAGGGATTACTCAGGCTCCCTACAATCAGCTTTCCTTTACATCCTTGTTAGGCATCTTTACAATACAAATTTGTAAGAGTACTTAAGATTCAAACCCATTTTTCATATACTCAATGCAGAAACTATCTATTAAAGAGCAGTAGAAGAAAATAGCCCTTGCTGTTCTCTAGAACTGAAGGCAAACTGAGATTATCAGAAAATCCTATTGTAAGGTAGTGCCTTGAATGAGAAAATACCAGGAGGTTTTAAGCAAGTTCTTATCTTAAATATCCAAAGTTCAAGTTATTTGCTTTTTTGATTCAACTGTGTTTCCTGTGAAGTATTTACATTGAGAGATTTGTTTTCTTGCAATTTTAGTTGAAGTCTCAGATGGGATGTAGGTATGATGTTATGGGGTGGGGGGGGGGGAAAACCCAACCCACGTGATGGAAAACACAATGGCTACAACACAATAGAAAAGACTCCAAAATATACTGTTGTATATTATTTGTCCTTTTTTTTGGTAGTTTTTCTCAATTTAAAATAAAGTTGGCTATGCCTTTGGGGATTGTGTTGCTCTTTGTGTAGACAACATTAATGATGACACCATTTAATATGACATTAATATATGCACAGTGCTTTATAGACAAGTACTTGGTGTCTCGAGGAATTTGTAGTTCAGGCAAAGAAGAGAAGTTAAAGTGCCGAGTAAGACCCTATAGAAGATGAAGAAATCTAAAAGCTATTGCCAGAGCAGGTGGTATATCAGAAGTACGTAGGCAGTGGCTTTTACAAGTTTGTCTTTATTTCTTCATTATTTATTTTCTACCAATAGAAAGCTGATATTTCTGCTTTTTCTTCATTTTTTTCAGGATCTCTCATATGCTCTTATGATTTTACTTTTCATATTATCATAAGCTGTGAACTTATGAAGAGAACATGTGCTAATGCTATTTATGAGAATCACAAGTGAGAACTATTCACATACACTTCAGAAAAACATGTCACTTCTTAAAATGTCTTTAGTAGGCAAAACCAACAAAATGAAGTGGAGACCAAGACCAAAGTTCAGTTCATTGGCTTTAACTGTTACCTACCTTTGAAAGCAGAATAATACTATTTCATTTATGATACTTATTTGACTATTACCCTGATTGAAGGAATAGCACTGTGGCATATTTGCATGGCATGTAGTAAGAAATCTAGTTGTATACCAGCTTATGTCCAGGCTGGAATGATATGGTTTTGAATCAGTTGGAGAGAAGTAGTTAAGATGGCACCTTGTTGCTTAATATTTGTTACTTCTATGTATTTCAGGTATAGTCCTGTGAAGAATAAAAGGCCTTTAGGCAATTTATTATATGTTAAGTAAATACAAATCCCTTGTGTCAGCTGAGCTTTAATGGAGCTTAGTGGTGGACATTTGAAGGTGTGTTCAGGCCTGATGAGAGGTAGCACCTTGCCCTACCTTTTCACCCTTCTGCAGAAGGATGTGCTGCCACTACTGCCAGCCTCTGCCTCTACATAGCGTTGGCTTGTTTCTGATGTGACATACGACTCATAGCAGGAAGCAGCAAATTGTCATTTATTTTAAAAATGTAAACATTTCATTAGCATTGCTATGTTGTAAAAGCTGCTTCAGGGTTCCATGGTCCAAAAAAGACTTGGAGAGTCTTTTTTGCCATTACAGAGTCCTTCCCCAAATCTAGTCTGACAGAAGCTGACAGAACTGGGGTTGAATGTGGGTTAAAGAAAGATATTGAAAGTGGTTTGTTGGTTTGGTTTTTTTTTTTTTTTTGTCAGCTCACTGCTCCTGCAGCTGCATGAATGATACTTGATCCCTCCTCCTTGATCTCCTCACTTCTTGTGAGCTTTTTGTCCCAGTGCCATTTTTGGTTATATTAGGAACACAGAACAGGTGAGAACTGAAGTGGGGAAAAAAACCCAACTGAGTTGACTTTCAGTCACCGGTTTAATGTCAGAACCAAAATAGAACAGGAAACATTGTTTTCAATTTTAACATGGAAAATTCAAAATTTGCTTGGCTGAGTCTGTGGTATAGGGCTTTTCTGCATATGTTGTTTGTCATGAAATACTTCCTTCTCAGAAAGACACAAATTCCTTTTTTTTTTTTTTTTTAACCTGAAAAAAGCTTCCACCTGTGTGACAGAGTATGTTGTCTCCCTGCTGGGCATGGAAAATTAACACCATATCACCTCAAAAGAGTTAAGAGGGGGATGGATGTAAGCTGGAACACAGGAGGTTCCGCCGTAACACGAGGAGGAACTTCTTTACTCTAAGGTTCATGGAGCGCTGGAATGGGCTCCCCAGAGAGGTTGTGGAGTCTCCTTCTCTGGAGATTTTCAAGACCCACCTGGATGCGTTCCTGTGTGACCTGTGCTAGATTATATGGTCCTGCTCTGGCAGGGGGGTTGGACTCGAAGATCTCCAAGGTCCCTTCCAACCCCTGACATCCTGTGATCCTGATCCTGTGATTTTGATTTTGTAAAGCTTATGGCTTCTTACTAGCATCTCTTTGTATTTTTGATTTAAAGAAATTAAGTGTTTATGACTACAGTGTCTACCCTCTTTTGTGCTATAGAAACATTAGGAGTGTAAATGCCTTCTTCCCTCTGCCTCTCAGTCAGGCTGAATGAATCCGCTGTGCCTCAAGTGCATTAGAAACCTTCCCATTGGGCTTAGAGAAAAGAGGGACTTGGTGTCTTTGTTATGCAAATCATGGGGAGCAACAATTGTTCTGTGTTCAATGCCCAAAATCCAGGGCATTGCAGGGATTTGCATTTTTTCATTAAAATATTTTTTGATGACAACAGTCTCCAACAAGAAGTCAACATAAATATTACTAAGGGAAACCTCTTAACACTGGAGACTCAGAAGGCCAGACTCTTCGCATATATGATCAGTGGTATTGGGCAGTAGCTGTCCAGACTTTCTTTGAGTATGATTCATTCATGCCAATCTTTTCTTTGCAAAAGCCCTTCATGTTACAACAGTCCTGAGACGTTTTAGCTGTGCTGCAGAAAGTACTCCACCCGTGGCCTTAAAACATTCTCTCAGGTTGGGCTAAGGGGTCTTGGCATTTAACTCAAGTCCCTTCATAGACGTTTTTTCGGATCTAGATATATCTGTGGAAGAAGTTAATTGACATCTGCTATGCTCCATTGATCCTAGTGTTTCTGGTTATATTTCTAAGGTCAAGTAACACTGTAAAGAACACACTCTAGGGCTTTCTTAACCTTAGTGGAAAAAGAGCTCAATGTAGGATAGGGATAGGATGCAGCACTGGTACACACAGCTGATTCCCCACAGCCACATCACATGGAACCCAAGATTCCTCCTCTCCAAATGTTATCCGCCTAAGGAGACAGGACCTATTTTGGAGCGTAACCTCACTCTATCAGCTTCTTCTAGAGAAAGTGCTGAAAGTGCTCTCTAGTCAGCAAATTCAGGTAAAATCATGCAGGTCAACTCAAACTGTGTCTCAAGATAACATAGTGATTTTGTCTGAACAAATCAGGAAGTGTTGAAGGGCTCAGCTGGCAGGTCTGTAGATGTTTTTCCCTCCAGCAAAGGGTGGAGCAGAACATGGTAACCATTCTCTTTTACAGTTGCATAGCTGGATCTAGTAAAAAGCAGCAGTGACCTTCAATTCCTTATTTTCCAGAGAAGAAATTTATTTCTTCCTAAGTGTGGCTTGGAAGCAAACTGCATTGTTCTAGACTTAAGTCAAATGCTTAATTTACGACACCCAAGTAATATTGTTAAGTTCCTGAACGATGCTGGGCAAAGACCCTTTTTGTGGTGTTCTTTTCAACGGGAGTGGGGCAAACACTTTGGAGTGTTTGTGAGCACATTTTGATTCAAACCTCTTCTCAGTATTCCTGAGGCTTAACAGAGAGATCCTGCTTATTACTTCTGCTTTGAAGCACAAACAGGGAGGCTGAAATGTCAGATCTCATTCTACCCTCCAGAGGTTGCCACTGAACAACTGAGCATCCCTGAATTATTCACAACACAGAGTACCAGCAAGTGTCAACATCAGTAATCGTCAGCCACGCGAGAAAAGAACCTGGGTTGCTGTTGGTGGTTTTGCACTGACTAGGAGAGCCTGAGTTTAAGAATTATACGTTCTTGCCATTTAATGTTCAGGACAACTCAACAAAAACACCAAACACAGGATTGGCCATCTAAGTGTTCTCAGATAAGTTTTCATTTCAATCATACCACTGTAAATGCAAAATAACTTCATTGATAGTATTAGAGTCCTTCCAGCTTTATGTAATGTCCTGGTTTGGGTGAGAACAGAGCTGGTTCTAGTGATTTTACTGTTCAGCTCACTTCTTGTAACTGCACTTTCTGAAGTTAGCAGCCTGTTTTCACAGACAGTGTCTGCTGCTGGCAGTGATAACACCCCATGGTTA
>JAAGNO010027067.1:0-15154 GCA_033439905.1 Ceryle rudis
AACTTTCAGCCTATTAACATAAAATCCACCACTAAATCTCTGAGTGTAAACTATGCAGAGATAGAAAAGCCCCAAGGCATTAAGAGTGATTTTGATATAAACTCCCATTTTATTTTATAAATTCTTGAAACAGAAACTTATGACAATTTTTTTCATTATTACTTTTTTCAAACAGAAGAGAAGGAAGAAGTAGTTATCAGTGATTCAACAGTGTCTGCCCAGAATAAATCTGATGAAGAAAAAGCAGATGTACCTCATCTTCCAACTTGTACTCAGAAGCCATCAGTGCCCAAAGACCCACTGCGTGACCCACGGCTTTCTGATTTTGGTCTTTCACAATATGCTTTCTCCAGGACTTGGAGTGCAGTAAAAGGACAACACACAACAAATGCATATCAAGAAATTTCAAAGAACAGGACTCCACTAAAAGCCCAGAGCCCCTGTGTTTTGGCCAAAACACCAAAATGTATGCTAAAGATGGACGATTATGAGTGTGTAACACCAAAACTGGAACACTTTGGCATCAGTGAGCATACCATGTGTATGAATGAAGATTATACGATGTCACTTATTCACAAAACTGCTCTGACAAGCAGGAAGTGAGTAAATTGCTTTCAGATTGTTTCTCTACTGAATTTTCTGTAGTTCCTTCTTGTTGTACTAATTTCTTGCTGCTATTGCCCTTCTCTTGATCTTCAAGCAGGTGATACTTTATTATCTACCATCTGGTTAGTCCCATGTCTTTATTCGACTTTGCTTATCCTTTCACGTACCCTTTGCAGTGCCAAACACTGCCAAGGAGCACATACAGAGATACACACTCCTTCCCTTGACTGCACCATGATGAGAATCTTCCATATGCAATGCAATCTATTTACAAAGGGAAAATGCACAGCATATCTGTGATCTTTTGCTTTCCTTAACCTTGGATTTGACTGCATATTGTCCACAGTAGATATTACATGGCTAATTTAAACATTTCAAAAGCTTTAGGAATATAGACCTGCAAAAAACTTCTAAATCATTCAGTCAAAATGCCTCATTGTAGAAACGGTGTATTGTCTCTTGTGGTGTTAGCTGGTTTTGCTCCAGTCTTCCATTGAAAAGACACCTCCAGGTTTTCATGGTTCTAATTAAAAGAATTTGTAGCAGTGAGATATAGAACACCTTTGCAGTAGAAGTGTTTTTCTATACTTATGAGTTAATGTAAAGGTAGTTAGATCATGGTTTTATAGTTAGTATGGGAAACACATTCCATTTTAAAAGCTGTCAGTATTTAAAAGAAAAGTGTCATTCTGCAGCTAAATATTTGGTATTTAGAGAAATTACTTAAAAAACAAAACTACATGCAAAGTAATTTGTCAAAATCATCATTCAAGTTTTTTTGGGTTTTTTGTTTGGTTGGTTTTTTTGTTTTTTTAAATCTTTGATATTTGCCATATAGGCACAGGTATGAAGTTCTTCAGAACCATGCCAACTTAAGTGACCTTGTCCCTTAAGACAAAGATCTAGTTTACTGCAATAGTTAATCAAAAAAAACCACTCAAAATTTAATATTATGGGGAAGGGGTAGTGAAAGTGAAAAGATACATTTTCTTTTAAAATTGTTTTGGGATCTCTCCTTTTGAATAGTTATGTAAATACTACAATGTTTATAAAGTTTCTATAGTATTTGAATTGTAACAGTAGGAAAACTGTTACTCAATCCTGAAAGATACTAATTCAAAAATTGTTCCCTCTCAAATAATATTTTGAAAATAGTTTCAGATTATCACACAATTTAAGTTCTTCTAATAGCTGTAATTTTTCTGGTTTACTGTACTAGATTTCCTATTTAATAAGAACTCTTTTAAATGTAATCTTCAGCTCTAATTATGGCTGTAGTTTATGTATAGATACATCCACAAATACAGATTCTATTTCTGTGACTTCTAGTGAAACAATTAGTTCACTAGTGATATTTTTATATATATATATATAAAATAAATTTAAAAAAATGCTAGCAGTCTTCTACATCCCTAATGACAGTATTACAATTCTGTAGAGAATTAGTTACAGCGTGATTGCTCTTTAACACATTGTCATTATTAATGACCAGAGATCTGTCTAGCAGCTGTGCACTGTGTGAAACCACTTCAAAAATTCACCTCAAAGTTCTTAAAAATACTTAGCAGACCTCAACTCCTCTAATTTCATTTTTCAGGTTTTCAATTTTGAAGCAAGTAAAAAGAACGATATGCTTTGCACCTGCTACAAAACTGAAACCAAAAGTATATAGGAAAGAAAAGGAGGGGGGGGAAAAGTATCCGAAAAAAATATTTATTGTTATACTTGTTCTTTTCCATTATAAAAACTAAAAAACATGTGGACTCCTGTATCTGTATACTTCCACATCGAAACTGACTTGAAAAATTACTTTTTTTTTTTTTTTAAACAAAATTTGAGATGTGTTCATCTAAGTAAAATACACTGCTTCGTTTGTTTATTTGTTTATTTTTAGCTTAGGCTTTTTGCGTAAAGAAGCTCTAAATCTGATTCTTAGAGTTAAGATAAATTTTTAAATGTTTAAGATAATTTTTTATAGACACACTTTAGTGTAGAGTATAAGTAAGCTGCCGTTTTCTGTCTGGTGTTGTCTCTTAACTGCCTACGCCCTTCTTCCACTAGAATATTTTGGATATGGAAAAATAATTTTTAAAATTTCCACTTCAGTGGGATTGGCTGTTCACCCTGAAGTCAGTAGTGATTAACATAAGTAGTCTTATTCAAACTTAAAAGTTGAATTACAAGTTTTTTCACACTAACATTAGTATGTTAAAAGACAAAAAGATTTTTCTCTTGTCATTTAGAATTTTGCAGGCAACAGGCAGTTAAAAAAAAAAAATGGGTTGTACCCCTAACACAGAACTGATCTTCAGGACCAAAGAATATTAATCCTACCTAGTACACCTTTGTTTGTTTTTTTTCATTTTGGGGTGGGTTTTTTTAATCATCTTTGAGGAAATGAGTTTTTGACTTGCATGTTGATGAACAAATACTAGCAAAGCAATCAGGTTGACAGTATTCCTTTGGTTGTTATCTCTTCGATATTATTTGAGAGCTAATTGAGGGGTTTGGTTTTCAGATTGGTTAAAAAAAATAATCATGAAGTGAAAGTACCAGAAATGACATCCAGGGAAATCATGGTTACTCCTGGGCCAAAACCAAAAGTGATAGCTGAGAAAGGTAAGTTAAAAATGTATGAAATAAGTACACATATGCCTTTTACCTAATGCATGTGTGAGTGCATTTTAAACACACAGTAAACTTTTAAACTGCGTTTCTTTTTAAATATAGTTCATTCAGGCCCAGTCATTGTATGAATATTAATGTCTAGAAAATGAAATGTTCGTGGCTTCTACAGGGAAGTTTCTCGCTTCAGTATAAATCTTTGCTCATTCTTTAACTCATATCCATCTAGAATTATGCAGAGGGATCTGTCATATTGTTATGCAACTTATCCTTCTTTGAAATAAAAGTACTATTTTGCCAACTTAGTCTTTTTTTTTTTTCCTGAGAATACCCATTACATCTGTTTAAAGTCATGTTTAAATAAACTGCTTTGAAAGAGGCTAACAAGACAGTAACTTAGATCTTTCAAAAGTAGTGTTAAAACTCCTTTGAGAGGAGATGTAACATGTTTTTTTGAAAATGTGTGAAGATCTTGGCACAAACATAGCAACAATTTAATATATGACAAGATAAAGTAATGTTGATTTAAGTCGGGCTTTTTCAGTTGTGTTCAGATTACTTCTGTTTTACATGTGCATTTGATGCTTTTATGGAATTCTGTAATTTGGATATGAAAAATATCAGCTAAAATGATGCAGGTGTTTTAGAATATGCAAATCTATGAAAAGCTAATAGACTTAGAAAACTAATCTGGGGTTTATCTCTGTGTGTATGTATATATTTTTATTCTCCCCACTTCCTTCCCTCTGCTCTTAATTTCAGCAGCTGACTGGATGGCTTCTCCTATGGTACTTGTGTTCTGTACTCCTGATGTGAAAATCTCTTCCAGAACAAATAGTATAGTATTATCAAGGTCACCAGAGACAAATGAACTGCCTCTTCCCAGTCATACAGAAACACCACAGTGTCCAGATTTTCAAACAAGATGGCTAAAAACAGAAGCTAAGGTAGTAAACAGCAATTCTGTACATTTTCACAGACTTTTTAAAATAAACAGGATTTTTTTTTTTCCAAATGTCAGTTTGGGATTCCTTTCCACTACTACTTTTTATTATGTTATTGTAGCAGATCTTTTTTGTAAGAACATGTATTTCCTAAGTATGCAAATTAACTGAAGCATTTAACACCTCTTTTTGCAGCAGATAAAGCAGGGGGAAAAGAATGAGTCGGTGTTGAAGAATGATGCAACAGATAAACATTACCAAGAAGATAGAATTCCTTTTGCTGTGCGCTCTGATGAGTATCTTAAACATTTTGGAGACCCTTCTCCTCCTAAATTAAAACCCTATGACCAGTTACTCAGTACTCCTCCACCTCCAGAAATAACAAGGATACCAGATGATGTCCTGCAGGTTAGCTATTTTTTTTGTAAATAGTTTTAATATCAAATAGTAAAATTAAAAGGGCTTAGTTCTATCAAATTTTGCTTCTGAAAGAGTTCTCTGCTACTTATTAAAAACATAGAAACTGTAACCCTGGTTCGAGTTCTTAGATAATTTCTTACTACCTTTTCATTTCCTGTAGTTACTGTCCAAGTATAATCATAAAGTAGACTCTTCTAAAACCAAGGAAATGGAGACCAAGGCAGGAAACAGTACAAGACATGAAAGTGATTTCACTGATTACTGCAACAAAGAGAACAGGTATGATTAAGCTTTACAGATTTGGTTAAGTAATTTAATTTGGAGGATCTATGAAGATGCTTTCACCTAAACACATTTAGAAATTCATGCAGCTGCTTGCTCTTCAGCTACCAAAGTAGCTCTTACTGCTGTGACAAAATATTCTTTGGCATGATATCTGACTGCCTTTATTGTAAAGAATAAATATTATTAATTGTGGGTTTGAAATCTCCCATTTTTTTATTTTTGTTTTTTAAAGGTGGTAGAGTTTTACTGGTTTATCTGTAGATAGATTTTTATTTTGTGGCAATCAAATACCAATGAATGCTTTCTTCTCAGTAAATTTAGGCAATAAAACTAAGAAATTGGAGAAAACTATGTAAGTGACATGACTGATTTCACAGTCATTTTGGTAGAGTTCTTTGAAATGCAAAGCCACCTTATGAAGAGTATGTGAAATTAAATTAGTCTACAATAAGTATATCTTTGAATAATGGAATCGTAGCTTTAAAAAGAACTTGATCAATTTGAATAGAAGTTCTTCTGATGACTTGATGAAGTGTAAATATGATTGATTCAATGTAATTAATATATATATATATTGCACGTGTTGATTATCTGCTCAACTTGGGGTTAGTACAGATTCTTTAGATAAGAGATACAAGGAACATGTATGGAGTCAAATAATATTCTCAGCAACCCAGAATGAGACTGATGAATGGATTCCAACTCCAAGAGACTTCCTTTTAAATGATCAAATAGAGCAAAGCTCTTACTTTAGTTGACTCTCTTTGTTTGGTTGGTTTTTGGTGTGGGTGTTTTGTTTTGGGGTTTTTGTTTGTTTTCTTGTCAGTCATAATAAAGTTTTCAATGTTCCTGTTCTGCTAATTCAAAACATGATTTGAGATGAGTTCATTTACTCTTCTGGATATATTTGCAGAGGATATACCGGATTTTTCAAGCCAAACATCTAAAATCAAGCTGAAGACCATGGTGAGACTGTTTCACATTCGTGGATCTTAACTACTGAATCATAAGAAGCTCAAAGTAAAAGAGAATACAGAGAACCGTACAAAGGAAAAGCTTCTTTTAACAGAGAAAAATTATTTATCCATGATGTGGATAAACTTGTTTGAACTAACAACTTGTGCTTAATTTTTTATTGAAATTATTGGTACAATATATTGATAGGGTTTAGGTTTTTATATATATATGCTTCAAAGAGGGCTGTGGTCATGCATGAGGTAGTACTTGAGTTGTTTTGCCCAGTTCTCGTGCTTGTATACGCTGACATTTGCAGTAGGCTTTAGAGAAGTGTGGTGAGGTTGCAATAAAGAGAAAGCCCAATATACTGCCCCAGAAAGTGTCTATCTCTGGCTGTTCTGGTGACGCTGTACATTTTATCAGTGAGGAGTCTGAAGTGTAGTACTTCAATAGGATTTGGTATCTTCAACAGAAATAAGTCTTTTATTGGAATAGTAACTCCTGCTTTACTGTTGAAAGCACTTCTATGCTATTGGTTGCTTCTGCAATACTAAGACATATCACACAGGTTTCTGCATCAGGCTCTGTGTTACCTGTGCTGCTGCTGCTTTCCTATTATAATTTTCTTACATCAGCATCATCATGGGTGCTATACATCTGTTTTCCTTTTGATAGCCTAACTTCTGTAGCCCTAAAAGGTGGCTGGCTCAAATATGATTTTTTTTAAAGTACATTGTGCAGTTGGTATTGTTACGTATATCTTCCGCTGGTGGGAAGGTTCACTGGCAGGTGTGTAGGTGATTGCTTACTCCCCTGTGCTGCTGCCATGTAAGTGGTGGTGTCACTTGTAAACATGTGCATCTACCCCTGTAATACCTGACCAAGCTTAAGTTCTCAGAGCTCCTTGGCAGTTTTTTTAGTATCTGGTAGTAAATATTTTTTTTTTTTTTTTTTTTTTTTTTTTTTTCCCTACCGGAGATATCACTTTTGTCCACAAGAAACCCCAGCTATGTATCCTCCTTTGGAGTCAGTTTGCTGTTTCCAGTGTCAGCTATTCTGAGTGACTCCAGGACTGCTCTTGCTTGCTGTACACAGTCGTCCTGTTGATGGCTAAAATTCTGTTGTTTAGATGAGGGTGGACATGCACCCCATCAGAAGAGAGAGACCGTCCCAGGAGAGGGGGGGAGGCATATGCTTTCAGCTTTCTGACCACACCTCATCACTTTTTTGTTTGGTTGGTTGGTTTTGGGGTGGGTTAGTTGGTTTGTTTTGTTTAAGTCTTCAGGATATCACATATCTGGAGATGCCTGGAAGTATTTCTGCTGTTGCTTAGATGGACTTGTCCTGGCTAAAACCCAGCAAGTAAAGGAGCCTTTTTCCAGTCCTTCTCCAGAATAAGTGTATCTCAAATCAACCAGAGAAGCTGATTTTTGTACTAGTTCTGGACTGAGTGCACTCATTTGTTCTAGCTTCTGTTAGACACATAATACATATTTTTAGGTTTTGAGCTTAATCAGTACCTTTGAATACTAAATAAAGCTGTCTCTAATGCTTTATGGCTGCTTGAAAAACTAATCATCCTGCTGCTCTAAAAACACCTACTTGTTCTATCCATCTCCTTCACAGACTGAAGGCCAGACCTGCTTTTACCACCTTCACAGACTAAAACCACTTAAGGGGCTGGATGCTAGTCAGAGAATTTCATGGTGTTAAAAAGGTACAAAGTATTCTGCTCCAGAGCAAGAATCTTTTTTCTTTAATTTCTATTTTCTTATTCATACCAGCTGCCTGTGTGGCCAGCTGATAAACTGCACAGGCTCAAATACTGGAACAACTAGGGATGTATCTATGGGAGGAGGGTAAAACTTCCCCTTAAGACAGTATTGCTGCTGAAGAAAGGCTCATCCTGCCCCACACTAAAGTAATAGAACATGTTAAAGTGGGAATAATGCAGAAGAACTTAAAATACAAGTTGCGTGTTGGCTTGGTGTGGAGTGAATCCAGTAATGGCATTGCCCTTTCTAAATTAATGCTTCAGAGACCTACGGTGTTTGCTATTTAAGAAGTGCATCTTAAAGTCTGGGCATCCAGTTAGTTGCTCCACAGTCCAAACCCTAGGTTTGCCAAAGCAGAGTCTCAAGCACTAACTCTTATAAAAATAAATAACTTGACTGATACAATAGCAGGGTCAGCTAAAGCTGGGTGCTTCCAGAGAAGGACCCTCAACAAAGAAATTCCCTGGGCTTTTTTACCCTGATGGTCTATGCATCTACCCTTCAGGAGGTTATCATATGCCTTTCACCCGCCCTTTGGTCCAGCAGCAATTCTGGCCTGAGATCCTCCAACACCATCTGCCTCCTTACTACATTCCTTCATTGTCTCGAGGCAGCAGGCTATCATCTTGTCTAGTTGCAGCTGTTGTTTGTACCCTCCTTATCTTCTGGGGGCCTTATCTTGCTTGAATAGACACCAGTTCAGTAAATCTAGGTGAAAGTTTAAAGCTTGCAGCCTAAGGCTTCAGCTACTTGTTCTAAGCAGAGCTAAGCTACATACTGAATCATACAACATTGTAACTCTTAAATGACTCTTTCTGTTTGAAACTTTAAGCTAAACAACAAGTATCTCTTAACAAAGAGACAATCATCACCTGTAAATAGGAGAAATTGAGTCAGAATACAGTTCCATTGTGCTTAATTTAGTTAACTGGGGATGCTAGAGGCTGTTTCACCAGTTCTCTTGCACAGAAGCTAGGGGTTGTGCAGGTTTATGATGGATTCCTTCCATTTGCTGAGTCACTGAAATGCTAATTAATTTTCTTTTCCAGTTTGTCCTCCCCAACAGTAATTTCAAACTTGGCTTCTGCCCTGTGTGAGCGCTGGATCAGATGTCAGGGAAGGATGAAAATGGAATCACATCTTCTAGCAGTAGCTTCCAGTCAGAAAAGATTGAACCCAGCACAAAACCACACTTCTGTAGTTAGGGACATCTGGGAAGCAACCAAAAAAGCATAACCTTTAGTTCTCCTTCAGTTGCTGTGGTTCTTAATTTTTTTAATTTTTTTTTTTAAAGTATGTCAACGGTGTCAGCTAGCAGAACATTCTCTCCCTAATCCCATTTGTTGTCAAAGGAACATCTCAATTTTTCTGCCTAAGGAACACCTTAAGATGGTCAGTGCTTTCTTATATTGGAAATGTTTCCCCTGTGGTTAAATACAAAGATAGATCCTGCAGTGAAATGAAACTTACCACATGGTTGTCAAATGGATAAATGACAAGCATCACAGTTCGTGCCTCCCATTGTGCTTTTTCTGATGGTTTTATAAATGACTAGAACAATAACTGAAGTCTAGGCTTCCTTGGTTATTTAAAGCATCAGGGATGCTTTGCATTTTCTGTAAGATGCGATATTTGCTTTGTTTCCCTGTTGTCACTATTCAGTTGCTCCATTGCTCACGGTGGTCATGTGTTCCATCAATAGCTACAGCTGATGTTGGAGCTGCCTTGTATTTTGGGACTACCTTGTTTCCCCATGGGACGGTAATAGAGAGATTGTGGCATTTATAAGGAGCAATGACAACATCCAGTGGTCACACTATGGAATCGCACATCCCCACGAATACAACCTTCTACCAGGAAGACATCAGTCAAAGCTGGCTATATTAGCTATCAACTTAATTAAATGTGAAGCCTTATGCTGTTCTTGCAGTAATAGCCACACTTACAAAGGCTCAGTTGACCTCATGGTAGGGAGCTCACTGGGTCCCTCAATGTCTTTGCACTTGTGTTGTCTAATTCAAGTTAAAGAGCTTTTAAGGAACTATCACCAAGTGCACACACAGAGGAAATGGTCCATGGCAGAAGCTGCTGTTCTACACAAGCATTTCTTCTGGAGAGAGACCAAGGGAAGGTGTTCAAATACTGTAATAGTTTTTAGCTGATATATTGCTGGCTTAAAGCCCAGTGATTACGCTCCCTACTGTAACTGCTTATGCAATTGTAAACCACTCTAAGGCCTCACTGCACTGTCCCGCCTTTCCCCTTTCCTCTTCCCCAGATGCAGGACCTACGCCCTTGGTTGCATCACTGCAGTTGTGGCTGCAGGCAAAGCTATTCCTGCTTGCCAAACCACCAGGCACCAATTGTTGTTTTCCAAGGTTAAACGGTTCATGGGCTCTGCACGCTGACCCAAATCACTGCTCACCTGCAAAGGCACTGGCAGATGTTAAGGCAAGCAAAGGGAAGCAGTCCCTGGATTGCCTTGCTGAGTATTGAAGAACTCAAGTGAGTTTTTGGGCCAGGATGTCTCTACTTCAGCCTGTCAGTTCTGTGAGACCGCGAAGAGTCCCAAACACCGCAACCCTTTATCTCCAGCACCTTCCCTGTGTACACCAGCCAGGCAGCTCTGCCTTGTCACAGGCCCTTGCAGCCAGGCACAGCACCTGCTGGGCACAGCAGGATACAACATGGCAGGATACAACACGGGTGTTCTACAATTCACATTCCTCAGGGCGCTCATCTGTTGGAGGCACTGATGCTTTTTTTAACCCCGCTGATCTGCTGTAGTGTCTAGACACACGTGCTGAGGGGAGCAGGAGGTAATGGGATCCCTGGTTTTGGCAGGTCCTGTCGGAGCTGTTGCATCACTTACGGCGCTGTTCAAAGAACACAACTATGGCTGTTACATTCTTCTGCTCCAACACAACAGCATTTCTGAACCCTTCTCACTTTTCCATGCTCTCCCTAATGAGTGAGAACTTGCTGACAATGCTTAATGTTTTCTTGCTGCATCATAGCTCTTTCTGCTTTTGACCAGAGCTGTAAAGCAAGATGTAAGCCTCCACAACTGCTCCAGTCAGATGTGAGCGTGATGCCAGAGAAAGGAGTGCTTCTGATGCATCCCAGGTTATTGACAAAGTGTGTGTCCTTCTTAACAAAGGCAGGAATTAAGCCAGCTACCAGTTCCTCCACCAGAGACGCATCCAGCCTCTCCTAAAAGCCCTGTAGAATAGATACACTCTGTGTCCTGCTGACATTGCAGGGAAGGAAGTGGCTGCTCTTGCAAAGCTGTAGCCTCTCGTGAGGCTGTACATACATCTGTGTGTACACACACATGCATGAACTTGTAGTGGAGGCAGTGGTGAAATTGGAGGCGCTGTGAAAACAGAGACCTTACATGTCAAAGGCACAAACATGTCAAAGAGGAACCTTGGGGAGGGTTGTTTCTAGGAAAAGTGCAGACATGAAACTGAAGAGTTGTGCCTGCTAGGGCTTTAAGCACCCAAAAAGAAAAGGGGGATTAAAAAAAAATAAATCTTGTCCAGCTGCCTTGATGAGGGACAAAAATTCTTCATGAAATCACCGCATACAAAGCAAGTTCTGTGCACTTACAGATCAGGATGTAGGGTTGTCCACACCACTTTGCTTCCTGAGCACATGGTATTGCACCCTGTCGTAGAGTTTCAAGACCAGGTTTTAATTTCCCCAAACGACAGTGATGTACATGCTTTGCCCTTTTCAGGGACGATATCCTTCCTCAGCTGTTCTAGTAGCTTTGACAGGTGTACACACAACCTGATTACTGCGAGTGAATTCCCTCCTGCACAGCAGGAGCTGAGCAGGTGACAACTTTCACTTACCCTTCCATCTCTTGCACCATCCGGATGGTTGTACCATGGTGCTGTCTCACAGCTGTTCACTCTACCCCAATGGCTGAGTTCAAAACTGCTGCTGTTGCCCTTGACTGCATAGTGGATTTTTGATGTAGGGAACCCCTAAACCCTAACTGCACTAATCTCTCAAAGGGCATTTTCCCACAAAAAATAGCTATGGCAAGTTGAACTCTCTTCACTTCCGCGTTACCTTTCTGGGTAATGTGCAAGTGTTGGAAGGCAGATCTCTTTCTCGAGAGATGTGAACTCCACACCTACTGGGTAAAGCTGAAGTGTTTGCTACGGAAGGCAACTCTGCACATTCAGTTCCTGTTGATATTGCTTCACAGACCACCAAGCACAAAGCCAGTCGGTGTTCCTCTTTCTCTCTGAGGTGTGCGAAGACCTGCCCCAGGCTGTTCAGGCACAAGCCCTCACTGGGCCACATCTGTTCCAGCAGCAAAGCCAAGCTACCTCCCAGAACAGCTGTCACAGACATGGACTTGCTGCTGTTCCCTTATCTAGTGACTACATTTAATTTTGAGAATTATCCTTAAATGCAATTGAAGCAAAAACCAGCACACAAAAATGAGGAAGTGCCTGTATTCCCATGTACCTCCAATGGCAGGTGTGCCCCTGCCTTTGGTGGGAGGCTGTGCAGTTCTGTAATTACGTCAGGACTCGCCTCATTCATTCTGTAGCACAGACAATGCCCTGTGGTGAGCAGGCCGCTTAGCAGTGGTCTTCACCCTTCTGTCTGCCCAGCTCTGTAAGGTGCCAGGAAACAGATGGCTGATCTGATGGTGATGACCCAGCACATAGGTGGCAGGGGTCCCAGCCTCACTAAACCTGCCCCTGGTGACAGGGAAGTCACTGAGCACAGGGGTTCCTCACAGCAGAAGTACTGTGGTGAACCTCCCCCCTGCACCAGAGGGGACTGACTTCACCCTGGCAAAACATCCCACCTGTCCTACTTCTGGCCACCCTAGACCAGCCCCATCACCAATTCCATGCTCACAGTCCTTTATAAAACAGCATTTATACTGTCTTTTCTTGAGCTCCATTTAAACGAAGGTGAGGAGCACTTTCCAACCTCTTCCAGTTTTAAGGGGGAAAAAGTGACTCTGCTGCAGGTGATTCTGCAAATGAGGGTCATTCATGAAGGCTGCAATCCCAACTCCCTAACTTAGAAGCCAGAGAAGGGGGACACAAGAGGGTGAACCATGGACAGAAGTGAAACCTAAAAATCCCTCAGGCTATACTGCACTGAAGGACCCCTGGGGGTTGGGGGAACCAAGCAGAAAAAACAAACCCACAAAAAGAAACAAACACAAACAGAATAAAAAGACAACAGAAATCCCAGGCGATGAAAGCAAGCTGGCCTTTTCCTTAGCAGACAGGAACACTTACTTCAGTCTTGGCCTCTGGCAAGGAAGGTGAAGGGCCTAAGGAGCAGCTACAGCTTCTACTTCTCCTGCTCTTGTCCTTTCAGCACACAGGGGCGCAACTTACAAAAAACAAGCCCCCAGCTCTCTCCAGACCAGCCAGATGCTCGTGGTCAGCCTGCAAAGGCACAGCCTGCAAACAGCCAGAGCCTGCTGTCAGATCAGAGCCACCTGCACCTCTCAAGATCTCCCCCTGTAGTGCCAGAAGAAACCAGCAAGCAGAGCTACGGGAAGCCACAGGCCCTATCCTGTGTTGCACTGATCTGCTGTGAAATGGTCTTTGCCCTGGTCCTCAGGAAGGTACTGGACAACATCTGCCGCTTCCCAGCGAGTAGTGCCCACCACACAGACCAGCCTTGTAGTATCAAGACCACTCCCAATCCATGGATTGGCATCGTTATCTTGGCACAAGAGAACAGCCCCAGGAAGCTGCAGTGGTCTGTCCTGTCTCCCCTCCCTGTCCCGCAGGAGGGCAGGCAGCCTTACAACAGCTCATTGCTGACCTTCCTCTGCTGACACACCTACGTCAGCAGGGAGAGTAAGAGCAAGCTTGCCTGCCTTCAACCACACTGCTCACGTCAGCCTCCAACACCCAGCCAGCAGTGCTTTAAGGAATCCCTGGCACAAGGAATCCCCCATCAGGCCACCCACCTCTACTCACTAAGCCCAGAAGTTATCAGATAAAGCCTCTGTCCCTCCTTCAATTTCTACTTCTGCTTAAAAGCCAACTTCCGAATTTCTCTGCAGAAATCCACTTTCCAAAAAAATACCAAAAACTAACACCACCACACTATCAAAAGATAATAACAGCAATCTTTACTCCAAACAAGACAGAACACCTGTAATCCCACTGGTTGTATTTTATGCAAGTCTTGAAACACTGGACACGCTGACTTACTGTTCAAGCTGTAACAATCAGGGATAGGATGATGGCGCTGCTAAAAGTGTTTCTCCTAAACAAGTAAACTAAAAAGTTAAGGTTTAAAAGTTAAGTTTCATTTCTGATGCTTAGCTTTGTCTTCAGGTGTTCCTGCTTAGCAACAAAAGCAAAACAAAACAAAACAAAAAAAAGAGCCTGCTTTAGAACAGCAAGTAGGAATAAAGAAAAAGATACAAAGGAGCAATAGTTTAGTACGGTCTCATGCGGCTTGACGGGGGTGGTGCGCGGTTCGGAGGAGTAATTGCTATGTCCAGGTAGTCTCCTATCTGGAATTTCTGAGACTGCAATGTCATGGAATCATCTGTGCCCTTCCTGCCCGACATGGTACTGCCGATCTCCTTCACCCTGCGCGCAGGAGAGGAAAGGCAAGTTAGTTACAAGAGGCAGATCTCTCTAGATGTCCAGAAGAGGAACATCAGGTCATGAAAACGTTCCCATGCCACCCTCCACACTGTATTTAGCATTTAGCTATGTACACAGGATACTGGGGGTTTTGTCTCCAGTACCAGGTGCACCAAGAAAAGCCACACCAAATCCTCTTTCTGACAGGGCACAGGGGTGGGGAAACTTTCTACCATATTAAGTTAAATGCTAGAGACAACCCCTTGCCCTCTTCCATAGACCCAGAACAAGACCCCACAGAGTACAGAACAGGAGATATCCGCTGCCTGCTGACAAAGGACAGCTCGTACCATTTTGAAAGACAGATACCTGCAACAAGAATCACTTCTAAAACTCAAATGCATCCTCAAGACCCAACCCCTACCACAAGGCTCTATCTCAAGCTGCAGGTCCATGTCCAATCCAGCAACCAAAGCCTTCAAGCACAGAGGTTCATTGTTTTGAGAACACATCGACAACAACGGCCACCCAGCAGAATGTACAGTTTGCAGAGCTCATCACATAGTCTGCTATTACGAACTTCAGAAATTTGATACGTGGGCTCTGAACTTTAAAATCACTGTAATTTACTGCTCTGGTGCCTGAAGTCTTCTACTAATCCAGAGAAGAAATACCATTTACCTATACCCAGGCCTCTTGAGGTCTGTGAAAACAATTGCAAAGTTGAAGTGCGTGCCCTTCTTGCGCGCTTCCGGGTAAACTTCTTTCACTAAGCTGGTCAGCTCTTTCAGAGTTGCGTCCATCCTAGATTAAACAAACAAGCCAAGGTGGTTCACGTTCTCAAGAGCAACAACAAAAAAAAAAAAAAAAAAAAAAGGGGGGGGGGGCGAGGGGGCAAAAAAAGCTTCCCAAAACCCATTTAATAACATTAAATTAAATACAC
>JAAGNO010027069.1:0-16756 GCA_033439905.1 Ceryle rudis
ATCAGGCAGGGCACCGCTGCATGACGACCGTCTGTCACACAGCCCGGAGAGGCGAAGGATGGCCGGAGCTCAGCCCTCGGCGCCGAGCGCGCTCAGCATCCCGGCCGCCAAGCCGCACCGAGGAGGGCGCGGGCAGACGGAGGAGGAGAGGAGCGATCCCCGCCGAGGTAGCATCGCTGACGGGCGGGAGCAGAGGGTTCCCGGAGCAAGCCCCGGCTTTAGGTCCGGCTCGCACATTTAAGTGAGTCGTATATAGCGCGTCCTTGTGCATAAAGGCACGTTTGCGGCTTCCTCCCACGCCTGAGCTCTGCAGCGAGTCACTATCAGAGAGATTGGGACTACCAAAGGCTTATGAATGAAAATAAATGCAGCATAAGTAAATCAATGCGGGCTAACGCACTCGAGACGATGAATAAATTATTAATTGGTGCTCGCAGAAGAATCCTCTTGATATAGCAAACACAGGATTACAAGCTCCTCCACGGAGAGAGCAGCATGGGGAGCAGGAGGGATTGGTCCAGGTATTTTTGTTGTTGCATTTTAAAATCTACCCTCCCTCCTTTTGCTTTCATTCTTCTCCCTCTGCTTGTTTCTCACCTTCTTCTCCACTAAATGCAGACTTAAAATAGCAATTTAACTTTAATGTAAATAAGTATGGCAAGACCTGGATGATCTGAGCATGGGCTGAGTCATCCTTGCATCATACAATATAGCTCCAGCATCAGCTCTGGAATTCTAGTTTCTTCCCTCTGTAGTTAGAATTAACACCTCAAAATAGTCACTCTGGCTTTGTATACTGTTCTTGTCTTGTTTAACATTTTCTGTCTTGAAGTTAGATATGTAGTACCTTTCTAAAAGCACTGAATAGTTTGCTTTAAATATCAAAACCTGCATTCCACACCTGGCTGCTAAAACCTTTCTGCTTTCCCAGAAGAAACTTGAAGTTTAAAGATTGAAAAAACTATCCTAGGGCAGCCGTATAGACCAGAGCATCATCATACACTGCAACTGTCACCATCCACTGGCCATCCCCACCAGGAACAGTAAATAGATCTTATTTCTGTCTGTACTATTACATTCATAAGAAAGCAATAATGAAAGTTTTGTTAAAGGGGAGACATTTCTGTGTAATAATCAACCATTTTGAAAATCCTATTATCTGTGCTGTTACTGCAGATTTTCTAAGCAGCATTTTGAATATGCTGCCGTGTCACCAGGTGTTCAGCCTACCTACAGGCAGAAATGTAGAAATGCACATGGACGACTAACTGCATGTAATGAATTGTGTGCCCCTTTTAACATATATAAACAATAATATCTTTCCCAAGTGAGGAATTAAACAGGAATGGTGGACTGCCTCACCACTTGTGCTATTTAGCTTTTTCACATGCTAAACAATGTCAGAAAGGAAATACATAAGGCTAATTTTGTGGGACTCAAACTTCATTTTTACAGTAACACAGACCTTCATCTCCTTCAAGTCAACACAGTGCACTGGTGACAAGTAACAGCTAGCTTCATTCATCAAAGAATTACTGGAAGCCCTAGAAACTTTCTGAAAGCATGTATAACCTTCTTGTATTCAATAGGCGTGAAAAATTTAACATGTATTAAAACCATCACTAATTATTGGCAAGAAGAGATTATAAAGCCACTGGTAAAACCTTGACTTTACATCTATTTTAGATTATATAATACCATAGCAGATCTAAAATTGATGCATTTGACATGTATAACTGAACATACATTTGTTTACATTTGTAACTGGACATGATACAAAAATCCTATTTCTACTATCAATAGCTCAGAAAAAAAAAAACAAACTTGCTTGAAAAAGAAATTTATACTTGACAGTACCAGCATGGTCACCTCCTTTTGTGCTAACAAACATTCGTACGCATTATACCACAGAGTGCTTTCAATATCTTTTGTTAATACGCACTGGTTGTGCTCAAGCAGTTATTTACATCCTCTCATTCAGTCAATGGAAAGCAAATCCATCCTGTAACTGGGGCTTAATATACAAAACATACATACAAACCACTAGAAGTGACAACACTTTCTGTCAAGCTATTTGATCCTGGCCTAACCACTACTGCCTATTCTTGGTATGCAGATCACTGCAGTCAAGTCACCAGGTTCAAAATTAATGTTACCATTTCCCCCATGTTGTTCTCATAGGGAAGGTTTCTGCACCCTCCTCAAGTGGGTTTGCATAAGGACCAAGGAAAATAAATAGGGGAAAAAAAGTGATATGTTCTGATGAAAGGTTTGGGTCCTTTCTATTGGGGATATAGCAGTGTGCTTCATTATATGGTACAGCCTTGCAATGTCCTGGAGCAAAGTCAGAAGGAAGCCAAGTTACAAAAAAGCATGGTAATGAATTTATATTTTGGAAGTCATGTGGCATTTCTATCATGTCCTTATGCTGTTATAGATAACTGCCAAATCTGGAAGAATCTTTAAGGGCTTGTCCCACTAGAAAAATGTATGTACAGATAACTAATCAGAGAAAGAAAACATTTAGGCACTTAGCAAATTTATGTTCTAAAAATCAAAGTACATCTTAGCAGTAAGTGCAGGTAACTTACACGCCAGTGGTCTCAGAAGCAGAGCTCCCTGTACAGGTGTATTAAAATTGGATCATCCTGCCCTCAGCCCTCATTTTTAAGGGATAAAACCGGCATCTAATCTCCTGCTGTGTCTTTGATGATCAAGTACAACGGCACATCTTATCTCTCAGAAAATTAAAGACGCCGTTTTCCCTATGAAAGCAGAAATAAAATTTGTACCCATGAATCATCAGGTGTTGTAATAGAAAGTCACAGGCAGTGTCAGATAAAGTTACTGAATCCACAGAGCTTTAGCAATGGACCATATTCAGGAAAAAAAACCAAGAGATAGGGGAAAAAAACCCAAAACAAAATAGACAAATGAAAAACCCAACCAAATAAAAAATCCAGGTCAAGGGCAAAGGGGAATAAGAGATTTGACATAAAGGCTGAAGTAGAGGATACAGACTAAGAGTAAATCCTGTACATAAATACATACAGTACCTTTGCCTGACAAATTAATCCCATTCTTTTTTCCTCTGCCTACATGCAGATATATTTAGACTTATAAAAGGATGCAGGAACAGGGTCACATTTGCATCATCACAGCATACTTTGAGATCTTCTGCCTATACATGTATCAAGCCCTAATAAAAATCAACCAAGAGGCACAGAGAGAACAGAACATATGGTGCAGGGGAGAAGAGTAGGAGGAAATTATATAATTAACACAAATGTTTATTGTATTTCTTTTTTCAGATGCTTATCTACAATGAGTCCTAAACAGAAGGGAATAAATGCAGAAGGCTGAAGTGCTAAAAGCCTTGCTGAAGATGCAAGCCACCACCACTGGAAATTAATTTTTAAAACAACAACAAAAACAAAACCAGAAGTACATCAGTTTATCTATACTCTGCATATATTAGAAGATTCAGTTATTGCAAAAACAGACAAGTCCTAACTACACTGCATGATGTGGTGTTAATACTTGCTTTATAGTATATTCCTCAGAAGTTTTAAATCTGAGATTATAATCCTTAGATGTGTTCTCCACAGTGTATCATCTTTTTTTGATTCAAGAGATTAAAATGTCCCTTCCCCTTTTTCCCTTCTCCGAAATACTTCTCTTAAAAAGTGGTCCTTTAAATAAAGACAGTGGTATGGGGGGAAAAAGGGGAGGATGTGAAGTGATATAGCCACTTCATGCAATAAAAAAATTAATATAATGCCCTGTACAGAAAATCCTTCCAGCCTTTAACAATTGTATGCCACTTTTCCCATACTTCTCTGCAAGTATCATGTTTCACATACACTTAGACACAGAGAATACAAACCGGAGAAATAGAGGGATAACAAAAGTCATCTCAGCTTCACAAAGCACTTTGTCAGATGAAAGGCAAAATCTGAACATTCAGGATTTATATTAAAAAACAAAACAAAAAAAAACAAAACAAAAAAAAACCCACACAAAAACCACAGTGGTGGAAGGATTCATCAAGTAGTGTTTGCATGCTGTGAGAACACAGGTTTACTCATTTCAAGTGAGCTGTAAATCTGAGAAAAGACCAAGTGACTGCACATTAGACCTATTCTGTAAACACTTAGCATACGTACATGTATTCTTCAAATTTTTTGAAGGTCCCACATGTATGTCCTAAGTGTTTCATTGATATGGGAATGTCTAATTATTGACCAATTTCAAGCCACTTAAAACAAAGATTGAGGTCAAGTAACATTACTCACAGGATTAAATGAACATGATTTCACATAATGGGCATGAGCTAGTAACTTCTAGAAATAAAAATACTGCAGATTCTAAACCATGTCAATATTTTGTATGCAACTTTGTAATATCACCTTGTTTGTGTATACTGCTCAGGTCAAATCAAACAATCAATCAAATCAGTTACTTGAGATTAAATACAATCTCTAAAGATTTTTCAAAACCCCACTAATATACACTCACAATTAATATGTTGTGAGTACAGCATTCTAGGTTACTGTCACATTATCTTTAGCACATTTCAACACCAAATAAACCTCACAGTTTGCAATAAACCCCCAAGGAGTGCATGGCTAATTTAGCTTCTACAAAGCCTCTGTTCAGCTGGCTTTTGCATCTCCACAAGGAGTTAAAATGTAAAAGAGCAAAGCATTATCACATCCCAGCCTATGAGAGCACACACTGCATGGTTAGCTAGAATGCTTTAAGCTAATGATGTTTATAGCTAACCAAATCCAATTTCAGCAGTCCACTGTAGCTCTAGTCTGTTAGCACCATTTTACATAAGCTTCATTTATTTTGAATTTTCAACTATTAAGACAAAGTCCACATTTGGTTTCTTTTGAGTGTCATGCTAGGAAATGAACTCTTCTCTACACAAATAAATTACATTTTTACTCCTAAGGCTAGTGCTAGGTTGTAATGTTAATGCTTTGAATGCATTCAAAATACTTGAAAACTGAAAATAGGACTTAAAAATGAGAAACTGTAATAGTGAGCTCTAACGTAATGGACAGAATACTATGGAAACAAACAAATCTAACATTCTTTCTCTGAAGATACAAATAAAGACTAAAGGTCACAATATATGTAAGTGCTAATCTATTACTCTCTACACAGTAGATTGAAACCCCTAGTCATATCTATAATGGCCTGTGAATGTTTACTCAAACCTTGCAAATTCCTCAAAGCCACTTTAAAGGACCCTTGTCAAAGCCCAAAATAGGGACCTTCAAAGGTTTAGAAAAGTACTGCTTTAAATTCAGATCTTGGCAGGGTTAGTCACACAATCACTGGGCACCAAACATTATTCATTCAGTGGGGGAGAAAAAGGTGAAGTGGTACTGAGAAGACTTTATGAAAGGAAAGCCCCTTTTGCATCAATAGATGAAGAGTCTTCTATTGACCCAAGCATCATCTGGGAGGTTAAGCTTCCAGCAACTTTGCTGAAATCAACCTGCAAATTTTAGTCTAACTTTTAATAATTTTCAAAATACTGTCCCTATTGCCAAATTGAAAATGTAACAGCTTTTTGATCCAAGAAACAGTGTTATGTCAAGTAATTATGTAAAGCCATTAGGTACTTCAGAGGCCTACGCTTCTGTCACTCTTCAATTAATTCCTGCATCACAAGTACAAATTTTGAGGTGGAAATGTGACTTCCTCTGAAGTCCTGAATATCTGATCAAGAAACTGGTAGATTAGTCAACACAGTGCAGCTTATGAGATGTTACAGAAAATGAAATTTGTATAATGCTATGGCAGCAGTTGCTAACCTGGGATCTATTTGTTTTATCACTTTGGTGACTCTCAGTTATTTATCGTGAACACTGACTGATCCTGAAAATCAAAGTTATCTCAAAAGGCTATTGGAATTAACATATATATACAAATAAGCACATTATAGTAATGAATTCCAGTAACTTATTACATTAAAAAATTAATATATACATCAACATGAGAAAAAGTCCTGAAGAGTGAGGATATTAGACTGTGTTAAATATCTCATCGTAACTGCAGAGTAAAACTACCACGAATTATCAAAAGGAAAACAGGTTTCAATGAGGCTAAAATAAAAGGCACTAAATAAATTTCTTAACTCTTCAGAATTTAAAATGGATTTATTTAACTTCAAAAAGAGTGTAGGCAATTCATTGTTCTAAGGTCACAATAGCAACCAATAAAACCTATTTAAGACTTGCTGCTTTACACAAATCAAGTTTCTCTTGTTCAGCAGTTACTGTTACTTTGAGTAAGAACCACATTTTAAGATTGCAGATTCTAATAAGTGGATACTTCTTCTAGTGAGCATTGAACATGAAATCTTTCTGCCTTTAAGCAGATGAAACAATCATGGGGAAATGATGTCACTGTGTCAGCTGATCCACAGTAACTTCTTCCCCTGAGCTACCCAAGAGCTAACTCAACCAATCCATCTTCAGTAGAGGGTGCAAACAAGGAGAGAGTCTTTTACATGAAGCCTCAGACAGCACTCCTACAATACTCCCAAGTCAGAGGAAAAAATGAACCTGTGGATACTGAATAATTCAGCATCACACAGATTAATACACTACCACAAAACAAACAAACCAATCAACAACAAAAACAAACAAAAAAACCACCAAAAAAATAACCAAGATAGTCTCTTATTCTGGGGCTTCACATTCTGACTTGTTTATCTTGGTCCACTTCTACTTTAATTTAATAATATAGCTTGACATTACACACCATTGAAAGCTCAGGCTTCACATTCTGAAGAGCAATTAGGTTATTATTAGGTTGGTTTAGCTTCGTAAATACATTAAAGCATAAGTATGCTTAAAAGATGCAAAATAAAAGCAAACTTGATACCCATAAATATACTAATAAATGTTAGGTAAAATATTTGCCAGAGCATGCATTTGTAGTTTACAGACTGCTAATCCATCATAGTGTCACTAATATTGCAAGAGACACATTCAGACTGCTATGCTCATTACTTTTTAATGTATCACAATGAGACTAACAAGTTCAGGCCAATAAGTAGAGTCATCCTCCCTATGACTGAAAAAACCAAACCAAACAACCAACCTAGACAAAAACAATAAAAAAACACCCATCCCCCAAAAAACCCAAACCAAAATGAACAAAATGAACAAAACGAACAAAAAAAACCCCACACAGCCCCTAAAAGAACACAAAACAAAACTATCCACAAACGCTACTTTACAGTATGATTCTACTTATAAGCAACCAATACAAGATAGAGTGCAGAAAATAGAAGCAAAATTCTGAGCCAAATTTGTTATCAGATATTATCCCACCCCAATGTTTTATGTTACTATTTAATTGGTTACTTATATTTGTATTGTTTTTGTGTCTTATAAACACTTTTGTTTCATCTTGAATTTGTTAATAAATGGGGACTAATACACTAGAGTTTAGATATTTGATGAAAGGCCACTGAAACTACCCCTTAACCCAACTTGTTAATAAATAGTATATGCCATTTATCAAGGACCTCTCAAAAAAGCATTAAAAAAAAAAATGTCTGTGCAGTTCTTAGCCCTCCATCACTCAGACATGACTATAAATAATCATCTCCCTTTTAATGAAGTATGAACTTGTTAACTTTCTCCAAAATTGTATTTTTGGAATTAGCTAAGGGCTGCTGGAAAAAAAAAAAAACCAACAGGACATCTTGTCAATATTTCACAGAAAAGCCTAAGAAAGATATCAGACCCCAAGAGCTTCTCCTGAACATTATGCAACCTGATATATAATTTGTTACTTGAGAACTAAGGCTCCCTGTCTTTCCTCCAATACATTTATCCCCCAGTCTTCTTCTTCACCACCCCCCCACCCCCCCCCAACCCATTGCTGTGCATCTCTACTTGCAGTTGTCACCTTTGTTGCAAGTCCCACTTCGCCAAGCAACAGAATGGTATTGCCCATTTTCTCACCAAAGCATGTAAAATTCCCTGCACAGTTTTCTGACTTCTTTGATCCCTAAATTCAACATTCTTATTTTTCTTTATAAATGCAGTAAAGGCTATTTCATCCTACATACCCTTCTGACTCACACAGACTACTGCCCATAGTCTGACTGCTGGAGAAGACAAAGCCACCTAAATCACAGCCTAGGCTCAATTCTATCAAAAATTACCATAAATTCCAACTGTAAAAGCTGATTAGCCTCCAGAACAGGAGGTGTCAGAAATTCATGAAGCACCTTTTTTATAAGATGCACTATGCTCATGTGACATTTGTCCAGCAATCAAGTGTTAAAGCTGCAAGATCATAAGAGTACCTATCATCATCCATCACCCACTGAGACCACTGACCCACTCATCACTGCACTGCTAATTCATTTTGGTTTTATTTCTCACCAGGTAACCTCCACCCAACATGTCATCTACTTGCACTTTTAAAATTGTCCTCCCAAGCAGCTGCTCTAGGAAACTCCATACTTTGTTTCAAGCTTTAAGACCTAAAGTCAGATCTTTTTTAGCTGCCAAAGGAAAGCAATACTGCAAGCTTTTTGTTGTTAAGAAAAAGAATTATCATTGCAAGACTTCAATAGCACTTCTTGTTAACAAGTTTGTGGTAGCAACCAGACACAGAAGATAGTTGCATTTCTGGAGATGCTTCCTATCTACATATTTTCACTTCATGTGTTAACCAATGCAAATCCTTCAGTGCATTTACATTGCAGTCACTTTCATAATCACAGTAATGATTTGATTATTGCTTCCTAGATTCAGAAAAAGAAAACCTATCAGGAGATTAAAGAAGCACAAGACATTCATGTTCTATAGTTTATATAATGGTTGAACATCAGCAACCATTGATAAGTCAGCATTCTTGCCGGTGTGTTTTATCAGGATGCTACACCATACCCTCCAAAGCTGGTGCCATTCTCTCACTTCCAGATAACACGTTTGCAACTACTTAGTCCCAGTGCAAAATACTGCACTCCTAAAACAGTTTCCCGCATCCAAACTATGCTCCCTATATGTGAGAGAGGGAGTAATAGTTGGAAATACTAGCTCTGTTTTTGCACCTACCTTGCCAAGAGGTGACTAAGTTTTAGGAAAGGACAGAAAGAGAGAGAGAGAGAGAGAGAGAGAGAGAGAGAGAGAGAAAGAGAGAGAGAGAGATATGCCTGTCTATGTATCTGTGTACATACACACAGCACTGAGTGTAAGAGATTGAGGAGAATGAAGTTGTGAATAAACACCTTTTCTGGACATTTACTTTAGTCCAACACAAGCTATTTATATTAATAAAATCATAACTGGAAATTATGATATTGCATTTGTTATAAAGCTAGTGGACCTACTCTGGTCTCTATTGCTTAACCAAACTAATTACTCCTAGGCAAGGAAAGGTAGCCATGAGCTAGCCATGACACACAGCTGAGAAGCTGCAGACCTCTGAAGAGAGAAATTCCAAAAAACAATGAAAAAATACTTCTAGCAGTTTCTTGAGACAATGTTTAGAGTTATTCTGGACATAATCAGTACATGCTCAGCTTTCAGAGCACCCTGGGTAACATTTGAGAACACAGTTGTGTTGTCAAGGAAAGTAAGCACACTTCACACTCCACAGCTACAGACACTTCAAACGGCACTTCTTAGAGCAGCAGTTGCTGCTTGAAGAAATATGCAAGACCAGAGAACTGCAGTAGTTGAAGACAACACATATCATCTTTCTGGGCATCTTGCCTTAACAGTATTACCAACAGAACCAATGTCACACATTTTTAAGAATTGTAGATGAAGTGACTAGGGACTTATTTAGACAAACTAATGTCTCAGTTGACCTTATTTACCACAATTGGCACAATATACCCCACCCAGCTCATTGCCACCCCCATTCTAAGACTGAAATGTAGTAGTGGATGCACTCTTCAGGAACACAAATTGCCAATGGAGAGAAGTAATAATCTCGAGGCTTGCATCATTTCACAGCCGAGTTGTTTGAAGACAGGCTAGCCATTACAGAAAGCAGCTGTGTTAACTGGCTTTTCCTTTCATTCATTTACAGACTTGAACTGGTTTTTTTAAGTCAAGTGAAACTATTTTCCTTATTACAGGGTTTTGTTCAATATGCAAGAAACTTAGCTATAGCAAAAACACACAAAGGCTTCCTTCTGTATATGTCAATATTTTAGAGACATTGTTAAATTGGAAGCCTGTTAGGAGGTCTCCAGATACGTACAGTATTGGCCAGAACTCAGTACAACACAACAGAAAGATCTGTCTTTGTAAACTTACGCAACCTTCCTTTGCACAGAGCTGACTAACACTACTTTGTTGTGCATCTTGGTGTTATCAGACAATGTAATGAACAATGACACTATCCTCTAAACCAGAATAATCCGAAAGTAATGACCTTAGACCTTAATTTCTCCTCTTCTCCATCGCATGCTCTTAACCTTCCTTTCTCTTTCCCTTTGTACAGGGGAGTACTTTTAAATTCTACTCCTGTTCACCTTTCATGACCTAGATGCTTAACAGAGGTAAAATAACTATACAGTCTATCACCCTAAATAGCCTTTCTCTTGGTTTTCTTGCCTGCCATCACTGCTGAACCAGCATTTCCAAATAGCTAACAGTATAATCTCCATTCAGTGTCTACAGACTTTCTACTGAACCACTGAGCTACATGGAAAAGAACTGGGAAGCCTAGGATGAAAGGACCCTTTCCCCACTCCCCCCATTAGTAGGTGATTAGATGTTTGAATACTCAGAACTGTTCTCTCCAATCTAAATCGTCAGACCATGTTAATGTAAAATGATCTAAATTGCAGATTTAGAAGCCCTCCTCCTGATGGACACTTTCACATTTCGTAAAAAAAAACCCCAAACCAAACAGTATTCTGTGTAAGAGAAAAATATTCTGCAAAATGTATTACTACTCCATAAAATCTCATACAGAGGTATTTACATAATGAACTGCAATTACTCACATTATATTTATCTAGTGAAGAATGAACCTATTGTGTGCAGTGAAACATATCTGTTCTGCACTAATAAGTGCACATAGTAAGTTACCTAGTGAAATAAAACATCAATCACAGGTTAACACCAAGCCTGCAACCATATAATGCCATTTCCAGTTCATTAAAGAAAAGCAGCTGCAGAATCTGCAGTCGGGCCAGACTCACAAGGCTCAGCAAGAGGTTAGTAAAAGATATGTGCAGTGAGCTTGAGTTGTTTTGTTGTGGGCAGGGAAACTTTCTATTGCAAGTGCTGTGACGATGATCATCATAAACTGTAAAGATTATGCACACACTATAAACATGCCTCCACTGGAGCAGAGTCTCCTGGCTAATAGGTATTGTGCTATATAAAAGAGCAGCACAGTGATAGTTGGAGCAACAATCCACCAACAGAGATACTGAAGTCCTGAACTCAGACACTGACAGGGAAAATTCTTTGCTGACACCACAAACCTGCATATGTATTTTAAAATTTAATGAAAACTTGACAGTGAAAATGTCTGCTTTTCTTACTCAGGTCAAAGGCTAAGTAAGGTTGGGTGAGCGTTCTGTTAGAGTGCATGCAACATTCAAAAATGCAGACAAAATCTGCCAGCAGGATGGACCTTGATTTTTGTATTAGAAGGAATTTGATCAATTTTTGCACACATCTGAACATTGTCAGAGTTAGGTATGCACTTTTTTCTCTACTTTGGAATTCTAATAGTACATTTATAAATAAAGTATCATTCAGTAGGGACCACGTGCAGATCAGATGCAATTTCCTCTGCACCACATCCTTGAGTCTTTCTCCTTAACACAAAATATTGGGAGACTACGGAATTCCTTCACTTTACTTGTCAGAATGAGACTGCATTTAAGTGCTTTGATACAACAATTATCAAGCCACTGTTAGACTGAAAAGTAAGAACGAGGTTTAGACCTTTTGCAGCATTTCTTAATTCTGCTCTTCAGTATTAACAAAGTCCGTCACTTAGCACTAATTTTCTTCTATGGTGGTGTTTTAATATGACATGATTTTTGCATGATACCTGTGTGGCTGCAGGATGTCTCCACATATAAAGACACTCACATCTTGCTGAAGTGAGAGTTTCCCTCTTTGCATTTCCTTTAACAACTATATTCAACTGTTATTACAGCATTTCACAGCAATAAGGTACAGACCGCTTCCAGAGAGGCATGCTGGAGGGTGGAGGCAGGGAGAAGAGGTGGATAGAGAAGTTAAGCACATGTTCTAGTCCAAAACAAAGTGGCATTCAAGTAGCTGTGAGTATGAATCTTTAAACTTTTGTGCTGTCTTATGCAGACTTATGCTGTTAGTTCTATACACACATCAACCAAAAGCAGAACTAAAATAGAAAAATATTACTACAGCAACCACCTTCCCCTTTTCAGTGATCTTTAGTTTCCCTTTCCATTCTTCCCACCGCAGCCAAGAAGATTCATTGGTCACTCTCCTCAGCATGAGACACATTGAGCAGGTCCTTTCCCCAACAATTTGTTTCTCAGACAGCTTATCAGCAAGGGCAGGAACTCCACTTGCAGCCATGTGTTACCTGTTTATTTTCTCTATAGTTCTCTATCTCCAGCTACCCCAATTTGAAAATTTAAGAGATTAATTATAATATATTGAAATTATCTTAATATCATCCACTTGAGATTAGCCAGAATGTCAGTTTACTGTACCACAGAGCCCATAATGTACTAAACTACAATATAAGATTTCAAATTAGTGACATGTTTCCTTCCCCTGACACTCCTAAATTTTCAGTGCTAGTTTATCTTCACAGGAAATTTCTGCATTCAGTAAGTATCTGCCACCAGTAGACATTTAGACAGCAGAGATGTGGTCAAGCAGAAAAGAGGATGACAGCTGGGAACTGGCAAGCAAAAGCCATTCTAATTTTACCTATGGCTTCAAAAAATTAAAACACAGCAGAATTACCTTCTCAAATCCAGGATCTGCAAACACAACAGAAACAGCTTCAAGGTGCTTAAAGGAAATCAAACTAGTCAGTCTTCTCTTCCTTCCCACAGCCACTCTCCTTTCAGGGATTAAGAGAGGGCTTTAAAATTTACTTACAGATAAGTGATTATCTATGAAATTAAAGTGGGGTTTTTTACATCTTAATAACTTAAATTAAAAAATCAAACCAAAAACCCTCCACATTTTCCTCATAAAATAAAGGTAAATTGTAATTCTATATAAGAAAAAAAATAATCAAGCTCATATTTCATTTTTTGTCAACAATATTTTTCTCTTTCATAATAAGTACTCAAAGAATATTTTAAAGCAATTTCAACATCCCTGTTAAATAAACTCATTTTTAAATAAACTCATTTTCCCACACAGGAAGACCACCAGAGTGAGAGACTATTGCATTTGACAAAGAGGTTTATACTGTGCCAGTGAGCAGAGGCCCTAAACCAGTTTTGAACTTCAAACCACAAGATGAGTATTCCTGAGATAAGTATGAGATCAAATATTTTTTTTTTCACCGCAAATTAATGAAAATCCTGAAATACAGCAAGAAAAATGAAGGACAACAGAAAATAATTATATTCTACAAGAACAGAATTTTGCCATAGTTGTGGGAAAAAGGAGCTAGGATTCTAAACCAACAAATGCACTACCATGCAAAAATGAAGCAGGAAGGTAGACAAAAGATAACTGCCCCAACATCCATAAGAGGAATAAAGATCTATTCTTCCCTTATGACTAAAGGAAATATGGTTACTTTGGGACATTTGCAACTAGGAGTAAAAACACACAATGGAAAAGAAACAAAATTGATTAGAATAAGGTAGATAAACAGAAAACTTATGAAATATTTTGACAACAGCTATTTCAATCAGGTGAGCTGAAGTTAGGGGTCCTATGAGAGGAACAGCAAAGTATATATTTAGAGCATGAGCAATAAAAAGCTGTTATTAATAGTAACTAAACACTTAAAAAAACCCACTAAAAACAGTAATATCTTGTTTCAGCTACTATTGTCCTTAATCATAATGGTGAAGGATATGATTCTGTCTGAGACAAGCAGATATGAAAGAATCTGAATCCTCATGCCTAAGTGGGAAGGTCTGTCAGGCATAAGGAAATGCTACTGTATGACTAAATTAATGGTGCTAGTAGCTCAGCTTTTATTTATTTTCACCTGAAGTGCTATTTGTACTCTTTCAGCAGTTTAAGCTCATACCTAGATCATGTTATAGTCTATCGCTATTCTCCCCACCCCCAAAACTATGCCTTTACTGGATACTAATGTCAAAAGCAGACTTTCAGTAACTTGCCACTTCCCCAAGTGCTCCCCTCATTCTGTACATTTCCGCCTCACTCAGTTACTGTTTATCTACAGGTTGATACAATGTAATTCTAGAACTCAACTGTTTTGGTTGTTCACATCACAATGAACTGTGAAAGAGGAGAAAATCAAACATCACATTTAAAACAAAAACTATCCACTGCTAAATACATCCCAAAAAAACAATAGGAAAAAAACCCAAACCGTAACTGCATAAGGTATAACTGCATCGTGTCTTACAGAGCTACTGGCAGTCATGCCTGCCATCGATTAGGAAAGCTGAGACTACTTTCAGTAAAAATGTTACAATTTTTTTTTTACCACTGTGATCCTGATCACCAGGGAAGTGTTGTACACAAGCCCTATGCACCAGGGAAAGCAAGCAGAGTGTTGAGTCACAAAAAGAAGACTGAGTTTAACTGCACTGTGTCACATACAAGTCCAAGAGTTTACAGACAAGTTTTCATGCTTACTGACACACAAAGCAAGCAGAAGTTACAATAAACAATTCCTTACAGTTTTATAAAATATGCAGATTTGCTGTTTAGCAATGCATAGAACTAGTACACAACAGTGAGAACAAGGACTAAGTTGAATTTTGTTGGTTATTTTATTTGTTTTTAACAACTCAGATTACACTTTAAGAATTGGACTACAGCTAAAATGAAATTACTGCATACTGGAATAAGAGCTGGAACTAATTCATTACTATGGATCTGAAATAAAACTAGGACAAAACGTGAAAAGTTATTCATTGGACACATACAGGATGAATATAAAAATAAAATAAAACTGCAGGCAGATATGTACTTTCAGCATCAGCAGGTGGCATTAGTAGAGCATATTTAACATGTTCCTTCTTAGCTGAAGCCTTAGGATATTCAAAAAAACCCAACTTGGCAACTATGCGTTAATTAAATTGTAAAGGGGCAAACAGTGATACCAGTAATAGTTACAGGCCTGCAGGAGGCGAATCAAATGTGTCACTCTCTAAGGAACAGGCTGGTAAACCTTTAGATTCAGAAAAGCCTATTACTTATTAGTGGGATTATACACAGTACTTTTTAGTTCTGACATCTGAGTCCCTTCAGGAGGGAATTATTCTAGAATAAAACTATAGAAAACACAGAATAAACTACCAGTTAAATGTTAAATATGTGAACCAGGATGCTAGGAGTAACAGTGACAGATCAATACAGAAACGGGCTAAATGTATTTTTACTTAAGCAGTAGTTCACAGTATCAATCAGGAAACAATTTAAACTTTCAAGGTTTTGAAGCCACCAACAAAAAAGATCTTTACTTCTGAAAAACTTGCCATTACAAGGTACCAATGCAAGCCAAATAGCACACTGGAAAAGTTGTCTCATTCTTTTCACCAGTTTTAGTTTTTATTTTGTGCCCTATAACTATACTTGTTCTGTAATGATAACTAAGGTATTATAGTACAGCCACTCTGGACTTGCCTAGAAAGACAACTTGTTCTTTCCCCACATTACCTGCGATTTTTCCTTCTTCTGCTTAGATAATGTATTCAGAGAATCCATTTTGAAAATAAAAGAGTATTTTACAAAAGCTTTGATCTATTATCATTTGCACACTCCTCCCCACTTCAATCTGTTTCAGATCTTTGTTTACTATAGCTACAAAAAAACCCAAACCCAGCACACACAGAGTCCCTTACAGAACTGTAAACCAAGCTGTTAGTTTCACATGCCATGTTGGGAAAATTCTTTCCAAAATATAAAGCACTTACAAAACTCATTATATACTTTCAGCATCCTATAAAGATTCTCTCATTCACACTAAGTTTGGACAGTCCTGCAAACAATTACAATAACAAGCATAAGTGATTATACTTAAAGACCTATACAGGTCAGCTAGATTTAAATGCAGCTTTCCATCACAATCTTCCTACATAATGAGAAAGCCAAAGGCAGGAAGGGGGAAAAGTACAAAACTATTTGACAACAGGTTGTTTTGCTTTCAAGGATATATAGACAGATTTGGATTTAAGGGGTTATATACATACATTTCTACATACAGTGTTCTATCCAAAACTTCTCGTTTTGTGGACCGTAATTTAGAATCATAAAATGGTAGGGGTTGGAAGGGAACTCTGGAGATCACAGAATCCAACCCCCCTGCCAACGCAGGAACACCTAGGACAGGCCACACAGGAACAGATCCATTGGGGTCTTGAGAGCCTCTAGAGAAGGAGACCTCTCTGGACAGCCTGTTCCAGTGCTCTGTCACTCTAACACTGAAGAAGATTTTCCTCCTGTTGAGGTGGAACTTCCTGTGTTTCACCTTGCTGCCATTACCTCTCGTCTTATCACAGGGCACCACTGAAAAGAGACTGGCCCCTTCTACTTGACACCCAGCCTTTGGATATTTGTAAGCACTAATA
>JAAGNO010027069.1:16856-37191 GCA_033439905.1 Ceryle rudis
TCTAGTATTACCCTGTGTCCCTCTTGAGCTGGGGAGACCAGAACTGAACACAATACTGCAGATGTTGTCTCACTAGTTCAGAGTAGAGGGGGAGGAGAACCTCCATCAACCTGCTGGCCATGCTCTTCTTTTCTTCTTTCTTTTCTTCTTCCTCTCCACAGGGCTGCATTCTAGCAGGTCTACCCCTAAACCTGCACTGGTGCATGGTGTTGTTCCTCCCCAGGTGTAGGACTCTACACTTATCCTGGTTGAACTTCATTAGGTTTGCCTTTGCCCAGATCTCCAGTCTCACTGGATGGCAGCACAACTTTCCAGTGTATCAGGCACTCCTCCCAGCTTAATATTCATCAAACTTACTGAGGGTACACTCCACCCCTTCATCCAGGTCATTGATGAAGATGAGGAATAAGACTGCATCCAGAACTGACCCCTGGGGAACACCACTGGTTACAGGTCTCCAGCTGGACTCTGCACCACTGATCACAACCCTCTGAGCTGTATTGTTCAGCCAGTTCTCAACCCATCTCATTGTCCACTCTTCTAACACACACTTCCTGAACTTACCCATGAGGATGTTATGGGAGACAGTATCAAAAGTCTTGCTGAAGTCAAGGTAGACGACATCCACTACTCTCCCTGCATCTATCCGTTCAGGCACACCATCATAGAAGGCTATCGGATTACTCAGACATGACTTCCCTTTAGTAAATCCATGTTGGCAACTGTTGATAACCTTCTTTTCTTCCATGTGCTGAGATATGATCTCCAGAATGAGATGCTCCATTACCTTTCCAGGCTGACTGGTCTGTAAATTACCAGGTTCTTGCTTCTTGCTCTTTCTGAAGACTAGAGTGACATTGGCTTTCCTCTGGTCCTCAGGCAAAAGGTGGGGAGTGGTAGAGCAACTCCAGCCAGCTCCCTCAGCACTCATAGGAGCAGCCCATCCGGGCTCATGGATTTGTGTGGGTTCAGGTTATACAAGTGATTTCTAACCGAATCCTCATTGACCAGTGGAGACAATTCCTCCTTCCAGGGTAAGGTATTCCTGAGGGCTGGTCTTAGTAGTGAAGACTAAAGCAAAGAAGACATTCAGTAACTCTGCCTTCTCTGCATTTTCTGTCACCAGGTCTCCCACATCATTCCCCAGTGGACAGACATTTTCCCCACTCTTCATTTTACCATTGATGTATTTGAAGAAGCCCTTCTTGTTCTCCCTTACTGCCTTTGCCAGAGTTAATTCAAAGAGGGCCTTGGCTTTCCTTGTTGCATCTCTACAAACCCTGACAGCATTCCTATAATACTCCCAAGAGCCCAGTCCCTTTTTTCCACATACTGTGAACTTCATTCTTCCAAAATTTTTTCAGCACCTCCTTGATCATCCCTGCTGGTCTCCTGCCTCCTCTGCTTGATTTTTTTTGCTCAACAGAATGCACCTGTCTTGAGCTTGGAGGAAGTAATGTTTGAATATCAACCATTTCTCCTGGGCCCCCTTACCTTCTAGAGTCTTAGTCCAAGGGATTCCTCCAAGTGGGTCTTTGAAGAGGACAAAGTTAGCACCCCTGAAGTCCAGGGTTGCAATCTTACTTATTACCTTGCTTCTTCCTTGTATGATACTAAACTCTAACATGTCACAATCACTACCAACAAGGCTGCCTTCAACCATCACATCCCCAAACAAACCTCCTTAGTTCGTTAACACAGGGTCCAGCAACACTCCCCCTTACTCATTAGCACTTCCAACACCCATGTCACAAAGTTATCATCAATGCATTGCAAGAGCCTTCTAGCTTTATTAAACTATATAATGACACAAGTTCTGTTAAAACCCCAAAACCAAAACTATAAATTATATCCTCCCTGTTATTAAAAGGTGCTGACCAAAGGATATTCAAAAGGAACTGCATCTATTGTATCACATAATCTATTTTTATTTATGAAGCCTGCACCTCAATACTCCCCTGTTTTATTAGTAATAAAGGAAGGGGAAAGTCTTAATCTCATACTAGCTGAGCTACGCTTTTGTACAAGAAGGTACATATTTATTGAAAACACTTTTACCAGGACTAAATGACTTTTCCTTTCCCCAGCCTCCCACATTTTCACAGAACAAAAATACAATTTAATCATTCAGCTGTCTCCACAATGCAGAATTCCAGTGAGACAATGCTTCAAACATCACAAAGAATCATAGAATAGTTTGGGCCAGAAGGGACCTCTAAAGGTCATCTAGTCTGACACCTCTGCAGTGAGCAGGGACATCCTCAACTAGATCAGGTTACTCAGAGCCTTGTTGAGCCTCACCTTGAATGTGTCCAGGGATGGGGCCTCAACTACCTCTCTGGGCAACCTGCTGCAGTGTTCTACCACCCTCATGGTAAAGAGCTTGTTTCTGACATCCAATCTAAATCTACTCTTCTCTAGTTTAAAACCATTGCCCCTCATCCTGTCACTACAGCCCTTTGTAAACAGGCCCTTTCCTGCCTTCTTGTAGGCCCCCTTCAGGTCTTGGAAGGTCACTATTAGGTCTCCCCAGAGCTTTCTCTTCTCCAGGCTGAGCAGCCCCAACTCCCTCCACCTGTCTTCATAGGAGAGGTGTTCCAGCCCTCCAGTCATTTTTGTGGCCCTCCACTGGACCTGCTCCATCAGATCCATGCCCCTCCTGTACTGAGGGCTCCAGAACTGGATGCAGTACTCCAGGTGAGGTCTCACCAGAGCAAAGTGGCAGAATCACCTCTCTCAATCTGCTACCCACACTTCTTTTGATGCAGCCCAGGATGCAACTGGCCTTTTGGGCTGTAAGCATGCACTGTCTGCTCACGTCCAGCTGCTTCTTCGAGGGATACTTGGTATCCTCCAGCAGCAGCAGGGGAAGCTCAGTGCCATGCTGAATCAGGAGCTATACTTTGAGATTGAGATCTTTCACATATGTATGTATTTCTGAAGAAACTTGTAGCCTGTCTAGGCACGCTGCAGCATCCATAACCATGTAAGTCTGGCTGTTCTGGTTCAAGGTAATAGTTGCTGTAATACTGTGGTCTATGTTCAACAGTATCTCCAAACAGAAGGATAGTGAAGAACGATGCCATCCATTCACCAAATATCAGTTACAGTTTTCAACTCTGAAAATGGCATGTTTCATTTAGATATAGACTTTACAGACTCTTAAATCAAATTCTGTAAAGTTTGCTCAAAGGAAAATCATTCAAGTGTTGGTGACAAGCAGCACTTTTATCATGTGATTAGAAGCTTGATGTATAATCTTCAGAAGTACTCTCTGGTAATATACTTTTCATAGAATATACAATAAACTTATTAAGAGATCTTATCTTATTTATTATACACAGAAAACCAAGTTAATTGGACAACTCTCTTGCCTGGTCACTTCACACATTGATCCATAATTTCTATTTTCCTCTCCTCACTGTGTTATTTGAAGACTGAGACCTCTCACATACTAGTCCATACAAGAAACAAAGAGAAACATCTAACAGATTCTAAGTTATCATAAGATAAAATAATAGATCTCTGGAAAAAAAAAAATCATAATTATATATAACTTCCTTTCAGCTACCATGAATAAAATTGTAAATAAGAATGGTTTCATTCTTGAAGGCCCAATATGTAAAATAATTATACTTCAAAGCATGCAAATTCATGCAATCTTTAAACATTTATTTCTTCAATCCATTATGTTCTTCTGGGAGCAACTGTTTCTTTATCATGGCATGTGGTGCTAGCAACAGCACATCATAACACTGCAAGTTTTAAGTACATTCTGGGAGACAAGTTAAGGGATATTTTCATTATCCAATGGCACATTTAAACAAAAACCATACACATAATTATTCTGGATGCCTGCTGCTATGCAAAAATGAGATATGAGAAAAATTTCTCTGTTGTAATTCACCTTGCAAAAGTAGATCTTGAATACATTAATAACACCCTTTAAAGCCTTCAAGGTTAGCTAATTTTTACTACTTCCATAGTAATTTTCATTACTTCTTTCTCACATCAGAATTTTGTTTCACCATTGAGTTACTGTTGCCTCCCACCCATTCATAGCCATTAAGAATAAAATTATCAGATGGACTTTAATCCTCATGGGTAAACCACTTATTCTACTTAGAACAAGCAGGCCAGGTGGCCATATAATGTCTAAATGGGTAAAAAAAAGTGGTAGGATGGAATTTAAACAACTTAACAAGTGCATGGTGTAGGGCCCATAAGATGGCAACAGATGCTTAACAGCAGCTCACTTGAAGGAATCATCCCCCAAAGGACAACCAATTTATCTGTGTAGTTACATAGATGATTATTTTGTTGTTCTCTCAGCAAAAGAGCTTAAAACTAAGAATGCTTATTTCAGTACAGACATCACTGAAGTCTCAAACCTTTAAGCCCCCAATGGTCCAATGAGCAGTAGCTTCAGGATTTTCTCTTAGGTTATCAAGCTTGCTACTTCAACCTCACCCACATGCTTTTTAAAATTCTTCTTTTCTGGGGAACAATGGCCCAGGTTGCTTGGCAGGGAGTTCTGGACAGTGTCATCCAGAACATCAATCAACGTCATCATAAAGGTCAGAGTCACCACATGCCAAAGCCCAGAAATTTTCCGTTTCACTGATGAGCTGTCTTTCACATCCCAAAAAGGAGTTTCAACCAAAGGAAGCAAAAAGAAGCTATCTGCCAAACTACCATCTCAAATTATGATTTAAGTATTCCCTCAAATACTCCTTACCACCCTCTTGGTGCATTTAGGGGAAAACAAACAAACAAACAACAAAAAAAAACAAAAACAAACCCCACACCCCAGCACCAGGAAAAAATTCACAGCAGCCACTGACTCTTAGTCCTCAAACATAACTGATAGCATCTATGAGAATATAAAGTATAGAAATCATTTAGAGAAATCCTCAATAGGAGAAAGAATAGAGTTCACCAAAAAGGCTTAGGACATACATCTTCATAAGGTACCATTTGAAATACTCACTGCCATATATTTAGACTACATTGTGGGTACTTGACACTTCTACCCTCATTTCAGAATTTCTATTCCAATCTCTCCAAACCAAAATACAAAGAGTAGATATACTCACTGAATAAGCTCACCTGATCATGCCCTGTTTGGTACTGGGCAAAGAGGACTGGACAGTCTATCTAAAATTTCCAGCATATTAAGGAAACCTAGATTTAAGTCTGTTTTAACCAAATTTTAAAAATAAGGCACAGTCATAAAAGTTACCTAATGCTTTTTCTTGAAGAAACAAGAATGCAAATAGCTTCACAGAAAGGCAGCTTAGGGAAAGACATGACAACTGAACAAAATAGTGTGAGGCTTTAATGTACGTACTACTACCATGACCAAAACAAAGATCTATTCCCCACACAAAGAAGGTACACATAGCCCAGACAGGTGGCATAGAGAAGAAGCAAGAGCTGTTGATGGTAGTACTAAAGGTAAAAATAAAAACAGAAATCACTTTTAATGAGTGTTTGTATCCAAATAATATCACGAAGAAGGACCTTTGTTACTATTTCAGTGAAGAGTAAGTTTCAGGTGATACTGCATTGTTTGAAAGTAAAACAGCCTGTAAATCTCACAAAATGTTCACAGCATTTACAGAAAACAGATTCTGTGTACCTGCATTAATTTACCATGAAAATTCTTGTGGTATCTTTAGCTTTTTTTAGCTTTTTTAGATCAGATTCTGAGATGTCGTTAAAGCACCTAAAATAGACTTAGACATCTGCTAGAATTTTCAAAAGCATGTAGTACTTCAGATGCCTTGCTTGGTGAGAATTGACTACAACTGCTTTCCACTTAGAAACAGCAGCCAGCATTTCCCACCCAACAGAGTAATAATTCTTATTCAATACATTTTAAATGTTACATAAAAAACAATAACAAGCTGTAAAGTCAATATCCATTTCCAAAACAATACACTGGTATTAATGAAAGTGGTTTGTACGTTCAAAACACATCTGCCTAGAACTAACCACAAACTGTACTAGCCAACACAGCCAACACTGTAACAGCCTGATGTGTCCTGTGCATCCCGTACCCACACCACCCAGAAAAATATATATATTCAGTCTCATGTCTTTTAGACAAGTAATTTCAATTAGTGAGGTGTTTCCAGAAAATATAATTACAGAACTATTAGCTTACTTTCCAGTGAGTAAAATTTGTCCATTAACAGGTTGTACCTCTAAGAAAGTGATGAAGATTTGGTTCATTACTTTATATACCAACGCTGATTGGAAGTTTTACCAGTTACAGAATTAGTTTTAGTTAATTTTTAACTGGTTTGTAAAATGAAGGTTGTCATAAGCCAAGAAGCATTTATTTCGCTAATTATATTATTTTACTTTTTTAATCAATGATTTATTGTCCAGTAAGAGAATACACCTTTGCCACTGAGCCCCCTAGGAATGGCTTTTGTTTCCTACCACACTATCATATATACCAGAAATGCTCCCCAAATGTGAGTTATTCTGTATACTCCCACTACAAATTAATTTTTTTAATCCAACTGTTTTCCAAAACAGCTGCCACTGATCACTATCAGATACAGGCAGTGGAGCAGAAGAACCACTTCTCTGGTCAGATGACAGTTTCTAGGTCAGCATATTCACTAAAGGGAGTAAGTCAAATGAGATCCAAATACGAGACAGCAGCTGTTTATGCATTACACCAACCCGTTCAGAAGTAGTGCATCTAACTTAATTATTTATTACAGGCTTACAATAAAGATGACAAGAAAGCAACTGTGACTAGAGCTGACTAAACATTAAAAATAATTCTATATCACTATTTGTATCCTTTAAAAGCATTTGCTACTATTCTCTTTTTCTTCCTTTTCTATCTTTTTTTTACAGAAGACTAAAAGAAGGTTAGAAAAATGAAGTCTCAAAATAGAAAAAAGCAGACCTTGAATGCTCTAGTATTACTTGGAAAATGGAGTGTTGTATTCTGCTACAGAAGATAGCACTTCAAATTTGAAAGGTGAGCTGCAAAGGTTGGCTTCAAAAGCAACTCATAATCACAACACCAGAGAACAGAAATAACTCTTCCTGGGCCAGAGAGCAAGCACAGGATCCTGGAGATTATTGTTTTCAGGCAAAACTGATGACAGATCCAAATATTCCTTGATGTAATCCTGCCCAACTTTATCAAGACAGTATCAAGTCAAATTTCCCTGAAAACAGCAAGAACTAAGCAACAGGAAACAGTTTCTCTGCTCACTGCCCATGCTCCTTTCCCTACTGACTGCTGCTTTCTGCACTGACTCCTGTCCCCTAACAGTTGCAGGCTTCTAATGCCACTCATCAGAAATGGCTTCCTCCACCAACTAATATACATTGCTGCTCTGCTACACCCTGTCCTTCCTCAAAATCCTCAATTGTTTTTATGCACATCATGAATACTAAGTAGAGTATCTGAAACACCAGTGTGAGATGCTCGAGTCCAACACCACCTTCTATCATTTCTTCACAGTAAAGCAAAATTCAGATGCAAGGACAGATATGGAAACAGTGGCATTTTTCTTCTATGAAATTCACAGACTGTAGATTTGTTAGGTTAATTCTTTTCCCTCCCCAATAAGAGCTACACAGAAGAAATTCACAGCATACTTAGGCAAATATGTTTATCTAACATAATGTTTATGTTGAGAATAAGCATTGCATAGCTGACAGTCCTTGTTCTTGGAAAAGTAACACTGAATCCATCACTGCTCACCTAGTAAGTGTGGATTAGATAACTAGTACTGATTTATTAACATTCTACCATGAAAAATTTAATACAAGAAAAAAGTAGCCCTACACGGACTGCAAATTCTTGTGTATTATGATACAGTCTGCCAGAGCCAATAAACATCTTCAGGGGCACTTCCAGACAGCATAACATTACTCTGCAAAGCCACACATTCTTCCCCCTCCTTTTCATGTTGTTTCATTTGATGGAAGGATCAAAGCATCAAGTAATTTTTTTTCATCCCAACTCAATCAGGCAAGGAACTCTTTGAAGTTTTTTTTTTTTTCTTTCTTATTTTTCTCCCCCCACCCACCCCGGAAGAATCTTTCCAAAAACAGTCTGACATTCTGAAGTTTCATAATGCTAATTCTACAACAGGTGTGACACGTCTCTGAAAGCAATGCTCTGATGGTTTATTTATGGCTTTTGTTCTTTTTCTTTCCACTTAAGAGACCTTGACTATATTTTCATATGTCCAGTATATATTTAGAAACTCTAAAGGCAGCATCCATTCATCAAAAACATGAAAACTAGAGACAAGAGTTCAAATAAAAAAATCTGAAAAGCCATTTGTGGCTACATCATAAGATTGTCATGGAAAGAAGTATATCAAAATACCTCCATTAATGATTGTCTCAAGTACTGCAAAGTTGGAAGCCTGTTACTGAAGTTCTGCTCTCTATTGGGAATTCAAACTATGGTGTAAAAGAAGGTGAATAAAGAAGAGACGCACAAAAAAAAATTCAAAAAGGTTTCATTTCAGAAGTCAAGAAACATGGCACTTTGTTCCACAACACAAGAGACACAACCAATTTTCTGCTGATACTTGATAATACAGAGGAAGCAGCAATCATTCAAAGCAGCAGGACACAGAAAATTCAGTAATCAGTGACAATCTGTACCATTAGAAAAAGCTTAGTGAATTGCTGTGTTAATATGTGCTTGTTGCTGAAGAGTTTTTAAAATGTTTAAACACCCTCAATTACAAAGAACATCAAGAAGAGGTATAAACAAAAATCACTACTTTCCATTTGTAGTCTGACCATATTTTAAAACTTTATTTCTTAATTTTAAATCAGCCTACTAAAACAAAAAGCTGTCAGAAAATAAACTGAGACTTAATGCGTGCTGGCCAAGGGTAACATGCCCATAACAAGCAGTACCAAATCAAAAGAAGCAAGCAGGAAAAGGCATGGACAGGCAGTAGAAGTCATAGCCCTTCACATCTGAAGAACATCTGAAGTAGCAGATGCTTCTAATTGTTAGAGCAGTTGCGTAACTGAACAGCCTCCATTTCTCCATCCAAATGGTGGCTTAGTGCCCCTTTCTAGATCAAGAGTCAGCTGAGTTTTATCCTGAAGGGTTCCCCACAGCTGGTACCACTGAAGAAACACCTGAATGAATAAACACATTTTGGAACATCAAAATATGCAGCTTCTTTAATCATTCAAGAGGACACATTGGAGCTGTTGAGTATATGTGTTTTCAAAATAGAAACTGTAATCAAAAATGCAATCTAATTAGTTTTAATAGCACTAGTTTACATTCATATAGCATTCATGGGGTAAAATAAAAACCAAAATTTCCCTATTCCCTTATTCAGGCAAAAATTTTTATTACCAGCTTGTAGACCTCAAAACTGAGGCATGGCAATTTGCACAAAATCAAAACCATACTTTTTTAAAAGACAGGAACTGAAAACCTGGGAGTACAAGAAATACAACTCATGCTGCTCTCAGGAAAAAAAAAAAAAAACAACAACAACAAAAAAAACCAACAAAAAAAAAAACCAACAAAAACCACACTTGATTTCCTCCCATTTTCACCTATTCACATCTTCATAGAATCATAGAATGGCTAGGGCTGGAAGGGACCTCTGAAGGTCATCTAGTCCAGCCCCCCTGCTGAGAGCAGGGACACCGTCAACTAGACCAGGCTACTCAGAGCCTTGTCCAGCCTCAGCTTAAATATCTCCAGGATGGGGCCTCAACCACCTCCCTGGGCAGCCTATTCCACTGCTCCGCCACCCTCAATGTAAAGAACTTCCTCCTGATGTCCAATCTAAATCTACTCTTCTCTAATTTAAACCCAATACCCCTCATCCTTTCACTACAGGACCTCGTAAACAGCCTGTCCCCAGCCTTCCTGTAGGCCGCCTTCAGGTACTGGAAGGTTGCTATTAGGTCACCCCGGAGCCTTCTCTTCCTCAGGCTGAACAACCCCAACTCCCACAGCCTGTCAAAAAGATTCTTCAAATTTGCAGTGGAATTACTAATTTAAGTGCAGTGTTACAGGGCAGTTACCTTTGAGCTCAAATTAAAGGTAGCCTTGCTAAAAATTAGCATGAGTATTAATTTCCAAACTGTATATATTTTGAAAAGAATAAAAAGAAAGCCCTATTCAAAACTCAGACCCATTTCATCTGGGAAGAATCTTTACAGAGTACAAAGACAGGCAGGAATAAGAGGAACTAGAAACTGCTATTGAAGAGAAAAAAACAAGGCAAGCACCCAATTCCCTCAACTTCATTTTCCATGTAAGTATTGGACAAAATATAATCTTGTCCCATAGCTCTTATACTGTGTTTGGTTATTTCAGATTTCTTTTTAGATCACTTCCATCAAAATGCAGGAATTTAAAAGCAGTTCTTCAATATCAATACTTTTTGTCTCTCTTTCCTCAGGGCAGATACAGGGTACTGTGACCCAGTGCCTCCAGCTCACAAAGACTGATGCTAGTAGCAAATCTATTTCATTTAAACTGTTAATTCAGACATATAAGGGAGGTCAAAATGTCCTGGCTCTTGTTTTAATATTGCCTGCACATTTAAGATAGATATCAGTAATGCATTTCAAGATGTCATCCAGTTTCCCTTAAAACTCCACTGCATACCTCAAATGAACTGGCAAAGTTTGGAACAGCACCTATTCCAGTTAAAGAACTGGAACAAGTGTTCTATAAACAACAGAAAACATATATTATTCTATTTTTCACAGAAATGTTATATATAAACCAGAACATTTATAGATAACATTTGCTCCATTGTTATTTTAGTAAGTTACGGCAAGACAAGAACTTGAGAACATAGGCAATCTTCAGGAAATCAAATGTGAGCAAGTGATAGCTCCAAAAGCTATCTAGAAATGAGTATCTTACATCAGGCAGTTAAACAAAAAAAGCCACCAAACAGAAGACCTGCATCACACTACTAAAATGTAACACCTGCAAATACTTAGTGCAGTTCAAGGATTTTCTTAACCCCAGACACTTGAACACAAATTATACTATATATTATATATTTAGTTTCACTAAAAACAAGGCATACAAACAATAAAAATTATGGTTGGCTAAAAGCATGCCCCATCATTGCTTTGTGTTTTTGAGGAACACAGATTCAAAATACTGACCAGTAACACGTGGAACCAAAGAACAGAATAGAATTAGAACCATCTTTCAGAACAACAATAAAGGTCTTACTGCTCTATTGCAAAAGTTCAGGCAGTATTAATACATTGATGTAAGTGAAACTAAAACTTGTGGGTCCTGCAAGAACTTGAGGATTGTGTATTGTAATATCTCACCATGATACAAATTATTATAATTTTTTAAGTCAGTTGCACACACCAAGAATAAAAATACGGGTCCATTGTGATAATGCCATAATAAAGAGATATTTTCCACATCTGCTATTGCATTTGTGTCACATGAACAGTCCACTTCACACATGGTACTTAAGAACAGAAAACCTCCTCATATTTAGCTGCATTACTCTGCATTTCTTCCTTCTATTTCAGCACCGTCTGCAAATTCTGTTTTCACTGTCATAATTTCCAAAGAGTGAGCATAGAATACTACTACATCTGTTGTTTGTTTGTTCATTTTATACCAGCCATTTAAAGTTTAGATCTTCTGACTCTATCTTCTTTCATTATCACAGGTCCTACATAATTCAGCTTATACCAAACTCAGCTTGGTATAAGATTGGAGTATCCATACATTTACCAATCACACAAATCACATGGAACTCAAAAAAAAAAACACCAAACAAACAAAAAACAAAAACAAAACCAAACCAAAACAAACAAAAAAAAAAACCCAAAAAAACCACCCCAAACCAAATCCATTTCTTTCTGTGAGGAGACACAGGCCTGTTATTATGTATCATTACCATATAGTAGGCAAACCATATATAAGAATATTGAGTAGACTTGATGTTAATAATGTAATGTTGTGTACATAACAGAAATGTTGAAAGTTATCAGTATCAGTAGCTGTGGAACCTGTTATGTATTACAGTTATTGGCCACTTCTCCTTCCTTTACATTAAAAGTGGTTTCAAGTATACAATACAAAATAGAAAAACTGTTCATGATGATACTTAGAGATGCAAGAGCATACACCTCTACAAAAGCTACTATTTATTGTATTTGTTCTTCACATAACAGTCTTAAGAAATCCCCAGAACATATTTAAAGACACATCTTAATTTTTTTTTTTCCCCCCTAGTTTTCTTTGCCTTAATTCTTTCATATATATCCTTGCTAAAGAGTTACAAAAAACATTTTGGGTTTTTTTTCCACATAATTCTGAACACTAAGATTTCTCATGAGAACTAAAGATGTCTTACCCACCAAAGCATGTGGTTGTGCGTGTGCATGTCTCCCAGGTTTATTAAAGTTATGCAGGTTACTAGAATTGCAAAAGACTTTAAAAAAAAAAAATTCCATGTCAATAAAAATTAAGCTACCTGTACTCAAGGTCTTCAAGACATTAATTATGATACAGGGGAAAAACCTGCACTACCTAGGCAAACTGATAATGCTAAAACATGACTTTCCACATAACCCCAGTAACAGCTTGGCTTTTATAAGTGACAGTAAAAAGCATGCTATAACCTTTTTAACCTACTTTCTTTTCAAAGAAAATTACAGCCCATAACACTTTTTACCTCTTGCACTTTAAGGAAAAAAAAAGTCATCTTATTTTTTCAGCTCTGGTTAGTGTTGGTCCATAGACCTTCACTTATTAAAAAAAAGGGAAAAAAAGATTGAAGTGTGTCTTATAGTTAGCAGAAAATTGGAAGCAACGGAATAAAACTAGGAAGTCATTTCTGCACCTGGGAAAGCATTATCTTTCTCCACAATGCGCGATGTTTCATGAAAGGGCTATTTAATGGATCCACTACACAATTTGATGTGTTATCTTTAAATATAAAAGTTCAGCCTGTCAAGTTACAATTCATAATCAATATTTCCAGTTTTCTTTTCAAACAAACAAAAAATTCCTTCAACAAGACAGCTCAACATTCTTTCAGCACACGCACAATTATTCAAGCCCTGAAGCAGAACAAAAGTATCTTACCACTACATAATTGAAAAGTCAGTGATACTGTGGTTTACAGGTTTCCAGAATTATAAGCACTGAAGATCATCCTTAGATAAAGGGGACTTGATAAAGTCTCCATTACATTCATACAAGAAAATCCACAGGTTTGAAACATGTTACTAAACTTAATCCTGGGAATGGCTAGTTGTGCTCAAGATGGGCTTTTATCTACTATTTTAGATATGTACAATGTCACAGTTGATTTCTGGCTAAATATTCAAACTTTCTTTCCTCAGTAGCAGAATGCCTATTAAAAAAACAAAGAGATGACATCTCAAAAAAGAAGGAAAGATCATGAAATCAATGGGTACTACATGCACATCTGGTGATCCTACAGATAAGCATCACTTCTGTCCTTTTCTGTGAAGAATGTTTTTATTTTATCAAACTCAATTGTTTTATACTTTATGTTCTTCTGTACTCAACTGGAACTGAGTACAGAATTCCAATATAATAGAAATATATTAGCAAATTACATAGAGAATCCAGAAAAACCCAAACACAGGCAATAGACAGGAAATTACTTCTTTTTAAATGAAGATTGAAACCATTCATCAGTACAGCTTGTCTAACCAACAGAGAAAAGGAAAAGCTGCAACTAGGACAGGAGTCAGTGAACCACAGAAGAGTTGGTATCATTTAAAATGCATGCTTCTTTCAAAGTTAGAATAAACAAGAATCAAAACCAGACTCTAGATTGAAGTTAATAGACATTTTACTACAGGCTATGCTAAGCAAAGCAATAACACTCTGAGTAATTTAAAAGATTAATGAATAAAGCTTTGAGGAATATAAAGCCAGATTCACTAAAGATAAAAATAAGTATTTGAACAGGTATTCTTCTTATCCAATATCTACCAAGTTAACAAATCAAAAGAGACACATCCATTTCTTCTTTTAGGTGAAAATACTACAGTGATGAGAAGGGTAGAAATAAAGATGAATCAACCTTGACTTTTCACTATTTAAATATAGTTTATGGATATTGCAGCACCACTGAAAGGCTTTTTTAAAACTAATCCTATTTTTTAAAGGGCTCTTTCATTTCTATGAAATTTCATCTATATACATTCACTTAAACCATCTTAAATCATTTTGTCTCTACCATTTGCGTAGAAAGCAAAAACAGTAAGGTAAATTAGAAATGGAAAAACAGTGAAGTTTCACAAGAAAGCGAGCAACCAAATTTGAAACACAGATATTAAAAGAAGTAAGTAGACATAGAAGCATATTAACTGCAAGGTTTAAGAGCATTGATTTCCAAGTCATGTGGAAATCAGATTTTCCTTGCTCTGTAAAGCAGTAGACAGTCTCTGATTTAAGAAACTTGCCCACAACCCTTCAAGGGCCTTCTACATGGGCATACAGATTACTGTTATAACCCCAGAGATTGCCTCTCCATATTGCTATTATATCTGCTGCTTAATGAAGTGGCTACTGAAGCTTGCAAATGCCACCACAGTTGCAGGAAACAGCCTACTGCTGCTATTATTGCTCTACATATAGAGAGTAACTACACCATAGTGTTCCAGGTAGCAGAATATGAATTGTAGCCCATCTACATTTAAGGGAGGAAGCCTACTTGCTTTAGAGAGAAAAAAAATCTAACTGGAATATTCAAAGTTATCAGAACAAATCTACAAGCTGGATACATCAATTAACTTGCTCATTTTGGTTTCTATATATTCTTCACATACCAGCTTCCTTCTCAGGAAGGAAGTTTAGCCAGAACTGGAAGCAATGGACTAGGTGATCTTCACAGGTCCCTTCGAACCCAAAGTACTCTATGAGAAATACAAGAGTCCCACTGGTAGTTTGACCTTACCACATCCTAGGCTAAAGTTTTTTTTCCCCAGAATTCCTAGTGATATGAAATGATTACATTTATGAAAAAATGAGTTATGAAATTATATTTTTATTAGCCATTTATAAGCACTTGTACATAGTAGCCATGAAGTAAAGTTCATGTGCTCGAAAACTGTTAAAGACAATTCTTCATCCTCCTCATTATTGATCAGAACTGGACAGTTTCTTTAGTGAATTAAAAAAAAAAAATCATACTTTCATCTCTATTCTTGCAATTTAGTGTTTGATAGTCTTCTCTGTACCATACATTACAGTCCTGGGAGAAATGCAAGTACATGGCATTTTCTTTGTTGATATTAAGGCAGTGACATATGTTGTCATGTACTCTTAAAGTAATTTTCATATTTTAAGAAATGATGCTTTTCCTGTTTGCCTTCCCCCCTCTAGTCATTATTTCATTCAATAGAAAATAGAGATGACAGTGCAAGGGCTAGGGAAAACAAGACAAAACCAGAATATCTTTTTTTTTTTTTTTTTTTTTACAAATAGATTAATAAAATACATACATATGCAGATTATCTGGCATACTAAAAGCAGATATATGTAAGCTCAGTCACCACCAGTATCATCTGACCATGGATGATTTTAAGATCACATAAAAGACATACAGAGCATAAGCACACTGCAAACTCACTGCTGTTGGCTTGATGGCCAGTCCTGAGTTCTGCAGCTGCCAGCTGCAGCAATCTAAGAGTCACAGACTGCAGCAAGAGAGTGTAATTTAGTCCCCAAGAGAACTGGACAAGGGATGCCAAAGGTAAGTCATATTTATGTAAGGACTGGAGTGAAATGCCAGGCATAAGCAAGGTATTATTAGATTTCCTTTTTTTCAGATCTTTGTCCAGTTTGTATTGCTTAGTAAATGAATCACTGCTTTATTCTGAAGAAGCTTTAACTTCTATTTAACTTGATATATTCTAAAGCAACCCAAAGTAAAATTATTTTACATACCAAGGTCACTAGACTACCTGATCACCAGCAAAGACACTAGCAGATGAGACAGGATGATTCAGCAGTACAAAGGCTAACAACTGAACACAACAATAATGCAGCAATCCAGGCTGAACTGCCACCTCAGTAAGACCCAAACTAAAATAGAACTTTCTAGGAGGAGATATAATTAGCAAGGGGGAGGGGGGTAGCAGCTTACTGCACCAGCTAAAGTGGATGGTTTGTGATCAACTTGAAATCAATATTATACCATGGAAATTTTCTAACACTTTGAATTCAGATATGACTATGTCAGATCGTAAACTTAAGAAACATCACAGGAGTGAGTGTAACACACCTACCTCCATACTGACACAAGAGAGATTCCTCTAAATAAAAGTCTAACTTCAGTATCTTACTAGTTATGCATTCCAACAAGATGCCATTGTACAAATAATTACTACTAACTGAAATCAATACAAGCTTTTCATATCAGAACTCCAAGGACGAAACTACATAACCAACCTGGATGGAGACTTAGACCTTCAGAGCAAACATACTCTATGAAAGCTTTGGAAAGGAAGAACAAAGAGGTCTCACTGGTCATTTTAGAGACCAGAAGGACATTGGCTGGTAAGTCAGAGAATAAGCACTTAACATGTTATAGGCAGGAGAGTAAGGACGAGATACCTCCTAGGGGATTCTGATCTAAGCCAAACAACTTTTGAGGAGTTATGAAGAAATTTAAACAAGGAAGTTCATAGAGGTTCATTATTGTCTAGATCAGTCCTTTTCTGCTGTTTTCAACTAGACTCCCTGATATGGCAGATGGAAGTCTAGTAACAGTAGCTACTTTTTCCTCAGTCACTTTTAAATTGTCCTTTAAATGTAGCCCACAGGTTCCCAATATCATTAGTTTATACATAATTCTAGTGCTTTATGGCAAGAGGTGTAAGGGGCAAATAAGCAATTAGGTCCAACTCCCATGCAGTGACAGTAGATAGAGGATACCACAAGACTGCAAACCACATACTTAACTTCACAAACACACTCTCAGACACACCAAAACCAGGCTGACCAGAAGTCAGGCAGACTATACAAGCACATAGTAGATGAGGATAGGAACCTGTACTTGCCCAGTGTGCAGGCCCCACTCATGTCTTCTCACAAATCACAAGAATACATTCTTCTTGCTCAACAGGATGAACTTCAACCACTCCTTTCCATTACATTCTTTACTCTCTATTCTTCAGCTTTTCCTTCCACTACACCTCTTTCTCCCCAACTAATATAATCTCTTATCACCTGGGCTCTTGTTTCTAAAGCACCTACAGCTAACGCATTGATTGGTTCCAACTGGGGAAGATAATGAGGTCCATGTGTGTGGTGGTTTTTTTAAAGCAACCACATAGAATTTCTTGAAAATATTTACTCATTTGTACTTTTCTAGAGTTATTTGCTACAACTTTCATCACTGCAACTCATCCTGTAAGATGGACTTAAGTTTCTCCTTATTAATGAACATGCTATATTGTGAATGCTTTAGAAATAACCCCTTAACCTTCAGGAATTACTGGATCCATGATCTACAACAATGAAGAATCTTTATTGTTAAAAAAAGCTATTATGATGTTTTCTTTAGGTGAAGATTTTGTTTGCAATTGTGATTTATTTTACTACCTTGAGGAGGTGCAATTTGACTGTCCTGAAGAATTAGAGAATTCCTATTTCTTTACAGAAGGAAAAAAAAAAAAAATCTTTAACAGAAGAGCCAGCTGCGGTGCTTTGGGGGCAAAGACACACAACTATTAGGTGTGATAAAATATGAAAATAGATTATCTCTACCATTATCACTGATTTGTGTTGGTCCATAGGCATGACTGTACTGAACATGAGTAATCTGAGCTCAAGAATGTGGATTATCTCAACATGTGCTGCTAATAATAGGATGTGCTAAAAATGCATAATAGATGTAATTTGGAGCCTAATAAACCAAGTAAATGAAAATTTTTTTTCAGTTGTAGGTGTTCTAATTAAAATATCTGAAGCCATTATTGCTGTATGCCAGCACTGAACACCATGTGTAAATAAACCATACGCATACCCTGATATTTCAGCAGTGTTCAGGCTTCCTGACTTGAATTAAAAAAAACCTTCTATGTGCAACATGTGCAATTTAAGCAACTTTGCAAGTTGTGTAAGTACAACTTTACACAGATGTGTTACCCTAAGTCTTCCATAATTCTATTCTTAATATTATTGCATTAAAACAAGCTTTCCTTATTTTATTAGTGACTGCTGGTCTCCTTACAGCATAAATGTTTTGTTCTGAGGCTTACTATAATAGAAATGCAGGGGTTAACTAGTTTCTTTAGATCTAGCAAGATGCATGCCTGTGAAGAAAGTCAGAGAACAAACACCTAACCAAAGCCACTACTATCATCCTAAATAAAACAAAGCTCAGATTCCTAAATGCAACTGCCAGAATCATTAAAGCTAGACCTTAAACATCAAAAAGTATTTGCCTCTATCAATCCAATGTACAGAAAGATGGCCCTGCCATAGGCAGGGGCACTAGAATAGATGATCTTTAAAGGTCCCTTCCAAACCAAACCATTCTATGATGCTATTATATCCTTGAATATTTCAGCTGACATCCCCAAGAGAGGTTTTTGAGTTATTTGAGCCTGAGATTCTTTGCTGCTGCTTCCTTGTTCTCCTTTCATTCCCTCAACCAACCAAATAAAATTCAAAATTATGCCAACTGTCATAGGAGTAAAGGCCATCTTAAAATGAGTATATAATATTGTTTATAGCCTAGTCCTTGGTAAGACCCAGAGGGAAGGAAAAAAAAATATACTCAATATAGTGCCAGAACAAAGAACTCTTTAGTAATTTTTTAGTTTCACATCACTTAAAATACATCCAGAAAAATCATTCCATGGCACAAGCTAAGCAGATAGGGTGGGTTAGTGAGTTTACATGGATATGTAGTCTGAAACCTCATCCTTAGAATCCATATAAGCAGACAGTTCTGTCCAGAAAAACCTTAATTGAAGCTATGGAGCAACTTGGGCTGCTTGTTTATCCCAACCCAAGTCCCATTTTTTTCACATCAAAATCAATATTGCTATCTTTATATTCTCAGTAGAAAACTAATCTAAACTCTAATACCAACTCAGTGTTTCTGCAGGCTGAGACATTTCAAAAAAAATTATAGAAAACTCACATGAGTATTGGTTCTGCATTATCTGCTGGAAGGATAAATTAAAGGACTTCTGAATCCATAGGCAATGGTTAGCTCAGAAGTTTTCACCAAAGCTGAAGTATCAGAATTAAGAAATGAAATAATTTTGCAAACAAATAATTCAACATAAAAACAGTAAAAGAGGCTAGAGGAACTTTCATTAAAGCAAAGTCAAACAAACAGAAATGGAACATATCTCTGGATGTCTGATTTTAGGACAACATATATTTGCTATAAAGATTCTTTGGGGTTTTTTTAATACAATTTTTGCTGTGGACTTTACAGCAAGATCTAAGTCTGCACTGAAGTACTTCCAATGCAGTTTGAATATTAAAAATGTCTGTGCAAAGATAGCATTCATTTACTGGACAGATATATAGATGAGACATTTTGTAAGGTTCTGACTCAAAAGATTTGCTTCGTCTATACAATGAAGAGGTTCAATCCAGTCTCTATATGAATACAGGACTACTTGTTCTAGCAGCTGCCTTGCTGTCTGCCCCATACCATCTAGCCTTCTTCACACATTAATTTACAACATCTATTTTTTATTAAGCATTAAAATATTTACTATATACGACACAAATAATAGCATGTATTTGAGGTGACGGACATTTTTCCATCTTTTTTAAATGCAATTAGTTACTTTCTAAGAGCCTAATCAGCCTTCAGCAACTGAAAAAACACCTTTGATATTGCAGGGATTTCATACCCTTGCAAATTCCCCATTAACTGAAATATTCACAAGAAAAATTGTAAAACAGTGTCCCGTAGAAGTAAGTTGATTAGAAGTCACATTGTACTGGTAAAAAGTACATAGTATTGGAAACACAGGAATGAGTTTTGTACCTGGAACAGGAGGTGAAAGACACAAAGGAATCTAAGGTTACAGCAGCTTTCATGTATCTCTCAAGATATTCAGGTATGGACACTTCAGCCATTTAGCTGGCTGAGTTCATAACAGCGTAAGGAACCTTTGCTATAAACTTCACCACCTTTGACTTACTTTTCTCTTTGCACAACTAACAGAACAACTGCTAATGTGTTTGACAAAAACAATACTACCCGGAAATAAATCACAGAATCACAGAATTTCTGAGGCTGGAATAGACCTCCAAGATCATCAAGTCCAGCCTATGACCCAACACCAT
>JAAGNO010027072.1:0-16529 GCA_033439905.1 Ceryle rudis
GAGGCAAGGCGGGTACGGGCTGCTGCCCTGGGGCTCTGTGACAGCCTTCGCCTCCCCAGGGAGACCCTGCCCCACTTTCTGGGCTAAAGCAAACAAGTAAACTGTGACAGGGTGGTGTTGGGGTCGCTTTAAGGAAATGTTTTGAGTTTCTCCTGCTGTAACAGGATCAAAAGTCCCCAGAGCAGCACAGCCCCTACAGCAGCCAGCCTTTCCCTGTCATGTACTGAGGTATGGCATCCCACTCTGCTTCTGGGGAAACTGAGGCACGAGGAAGTACTCTCCCAGGCCAGCACACAGCAAAGCAAACCCTGATGCATGCTCAGATCTGGCAGGTAAACCACAACAGCAAACATCTTCCAGGGTGAACACTAAAATACTATTTTGCCTACCGTTTCAGGAGCTTTCCTGGGATAAAATCAGATTTCCCTTATAGGAAACACACCTGTCACCAAGTGATGTGGGCAGGGTAAAGGCACAGTGCCCATCGTGGGGGATAACAATGAGCATCATGCCTGGGTCCAGCTTTCTGCTCCAAATTACTTCCCCCAGGCCATATTTCTATGTTGCAAACTCATTTTATTCTTTTCTTCCTGCCTTAAATTCCTTTCTCCATATGCAGGGAGGGGGAAATCAATGGGCAAAACAAAAGAATACATCCGATTCTTGGACCTTGTCAACAGGCAGGGAAAAGGGCCCAAAATAGTAGAGACAAGAGTAAGAAAATCCCTAAAATATCCCCAGCTGGGAGAGCAGAGCAGCCCCCCCCTCCCGTGACATAAAGCAGAAACCCAAACAGCTGCTCTGGGATCCTTCCACTGTCCCGCAAGACACCGAGCAGAATAAATAGTTATTTTAACTGGCTGCCTTTCCCAGGGCCGGCTGTGCTGGAAGGACCCCAGCCCAGAGGGACGTCTGCTCTGCCTCATCCCTGGTGACAGCCACCGGCACCACCGCACATCCCAGTGCTCCGCGGAAGCACCGGATTGCACAACTGAGAGAGGCTTTGCCGGGTTGTTTTAACACGAGCTCAGCCCATCACCTGCTTGCTGTGAATCCTGCCTGGGGATGGAGGCTTGAAGCTCCTCAGCGCCTTGCACGGTTGCCACTTGAGCTGCCCAAGTGTAAAAAAAGCAGCGTTTGGAAACTAATCCTGGGTGTTTTAACATTATAGAATCATAGAACTGTCAGGGTTGGAAGGGACCTTAAAGACCATCTAGTTCCAACCCCCCTGCCATGTGTCTGGGGTGACAAGTACGCAAAGCCACCTGCTAATGCCGCCTGACATTCACAGGGGACAAAGTGTAGCCACCTACCTACCTCGGCTGGGTATTACTTAAATGACCCCCCAGATTTGCTTTTACGGGCAGCTTCATGCCCGAGTTTCCTGAATGCCACTGCATGCCTGAAGGCTGCCCTGCACCTCGTGTCTCACCTGGGCTCCAACTACACACCTGGGAAGGACACGGCTCTGCCTGGGGAGAGCAGGACCTTCAGGGTGTAGCTAAAGGGACTTTCTAAGGTTGCTTCAGCTTCTGCAGAACAAGGTGGGTTTCGGCCAAGGTCTCACCCCCTACCTGCCCTGGCATCTCTTTGCCTGGCTGAAGGTAAAGCCAGACCCATGGCCACCACATGCCATCACACCAAGATGAGGAGCAAAGCACACCCTAGAGCTAAATTAGCCGTTCACCAAAAAAAGCCCCATACATTAAAACCCCCAGCAGCCACCCAGCCGAATCGCAGCAGAGCGGGGAAGTTGCCTGGGGCACCCCCATCAGAGCCAGGCTCAGCCCCAGTGAGAGAGGACAAGGTGAAGAAAGGACTGTCCAGGGGACAGCTGGGTTGGCCAGAAGATCCAGCTCTTCCCCGTGTCCTCCATCATCCCCAAGGAGCTGCTCCCAAATCCATGGGTGCTTTCTGTCCTCTGTCTTTCCCTCCCCAGCGAAGGGCTGGTGGCCCTGGGTGTGCCGTGGGTAGGGGAAGCACCTCTGGCCCCTGGCATCTTATTTGCTTATTGCCTCGCAGCTGCTTTCTCCTGCACACCGGGCGAGTTTTGGCTCCGCTGCCTGCCTGCGACAGCCACTCGCTCGGGGCTGCTTTGAAAGGCAGCAGGAAGATAGAAGAAACAAGATACAACCCCCCTCCCATGGCAAACACGGGCAGTTAGCTGTTCCTGCACTTGCCCGGGGGATCCACAAGCTCAAAGAGAAGGAAGTTTGGGGCCAGAGGAAGTGCTGGGGGTGGCAGCAGCCAGGGATGGGTTGGAGCTGGCAGGGCAGCACCTGGTTAGCAGAGTTGTCAGGGCCAGAAATGTCCTTGCTGTTTTCCAGGCGATGCTTTAGGGTGAAATGATCCAACCAGTTTTCTGGCTGGCACCCGGACACCATAAACAGCTGGCAATAAAATCAGCCCTAAAACTTTCTAATTTGGATCACAAGGCTTCCCACGGTGGACAGGGCTTTAGACCGACTGTTCATCCTACCCACATGCTGCTCTTCAAACCCACCACCACTGACCCCAGCCCAACGCCATCATAGAATCATAAATGTTGGAAATGACCAAGATCATCAAGTCCAACCATCTACTAAATATTACCAGGACCACTCAACCATGTCCTGAAGCGCCACATCTGGATGATCTTTGAACCCCTCCAGGGATGGTGACTCCACCCCCTCCCTGGGCAGCCTGTTCCAAGGCCTCACCACTCTCTCAGTAAAAACAGTTTTCCTAATATCCGATATCCAATCCTAATACCCAACCTAAATCCCCCTGGCACAAATTAAGTCCATCAGTCCCTCCTGGATGGTGACAGGGCCCCAGAGGAGAATAGGTGCATTTGGGCACCCACAGTCTCACTGCTCTGGTTGGAGGGGAAAAGCTCAAAGGCTCATTTGTTCCTTTTCTGGCCAGCTAAGCTTAGCTCAGCAGGTCAGGGAATCAGAAACACAGTTATCCCAGATGTGCCCCTCTACAGCAGTGAAGCACCATCCAAATCCTGCTCCAGGGTGTCTCCTTTTCTCCAGAAAATCAGCATGTCCCATTGTGGAAGGAGAAGCCACCACCATGTCCCGCTGTCCGGGTAGAGGGAAACAGGGATGGAGGTGGGAGCACAGCACTGGACGGATGGTCCAAGGAGCTGTGTGAAATAAATTAGGAAAACCTTGCCCATCTCACCCCAAACTTCCCCTCCTTTGTGCTCAGAAGTGCCTCATCCCCAAAACGTTGGGTAGCACCAGCTTCCCTCTGCCATGGTGCAGGGGCTCCCAGCACGGGACCAGAAAGCCCGTCTGGCCCCGAGCAACCTCCTCCCGTGCCACAGTGAAAAGCAAATTGTCCCCTGCTGATAACCCACCTCCTTTTCTTAATGCTATGAAAATAAGGGGTGGAAGGTTGTGGCCATTCTGCCCAGCCTGCAAAAGCAAAGCCACCACTCCAGCTCACAGCTCCGGTGCCCACGTGGCATTTGCAATAATAAAGTCTTGGGGAAATTTAGGGGAAAATCCCTGAGGAAATGGGGCTGCAAGAGGTGGCCTTGTCCCATCGTGCGTCCCCCCCAGCCCTGTCCCCCTCGGCACCCGCAGCAGAACCCCGGGACCATTCTGGGAGTGGGAGGGAGTGGGGCGGAGGAAACCCACAGCTCCAGCCTGGGATGGATTATTTGAGCAAACTAAAAGCAGCGGTTTGTTCCCTCCTGCACCAACGCAGTGGAAAGAATTTCCAGCTCCGGCTCCTGGGTGGAAAAGCTAAAAATCTGTGTTTAAATAGTAACAGGTTTTGGAAAAAGAAAAATAAATAAATAAAAACAACCCTACTACAGGAGCATGAATAAAATAAAGCTTAAGCTGGGATGTTGTTTTTTAGTTCTGGAGTTGTGTTGGCTTTTTTTTTTTTAAGCTTCTCCTTATCTCTGCTTCAAGCGGATCCTTTCTGCAACTGCAGGGAGAGGCAAGGGAGAGACCCTGCTGCATCTGGGGACCTTCTGCCAGAACTGTCACGACCCCAGCCAAGGGGCTCGCTGCAATTTCAGTATATCCTCTTCTTGCACCCTACAGGTACAATGTTATTTCCTCCTCTATTGCCCCAAACCTGTTTTTTCAGTTAATTTCCCTTTGATACCCCAGTGGTAACTGTGAAGTCAATTGGGGATTTTTGCCCATTAATGATTTTTTCAACCTTTTGGGCTCTGCTTCAGACTCCCATCCTGGGCTGTTCAGCTCCTGGCTGCCTCCCGCATCCCAACTAAAATGCCCAGATGCCACCCTGAGCCAAAAACCAGCACAGTGGCACCAGCCAGACCAGGAGGGGAAAAAAAAAAGAAAAAAAAATGCTATGGTGAATTTGTAACCTCTCGGGGCACGACGAACTGCCACACACCACCACAAACAGGCCACTCGCAGAGAGTCCAACGCCTGGCGACAGAAAGTTTAATAACATTTTCCTGGCAACACCAGGGAATGGTTTAGGAAAGCAAACAGAGGGAGGTGTGGAGGTGGTGGTGCCAAGAGTGCTGGTGATGCCCCAGGCTGCTGGGTCAGCTCAGCCAGTGTGGTCCCTGAGGGCTTCAAACACCCCTGGGGAGGAATTTCAGCACCAACAACTGGGCTGCGCCTTTCGGCTGAATTCTGTAAGGCTTGGGGAGGAGCAAGGTGGGACTGTGTCTCAGGGTTGGGTTTTTTTTCCTGAAAAATATAAAAAATAAGGAATATTTGGGCTGGAAAGGCAGGTAAGAAAGTGAGACGAGGATGCACTTTCAAACTAGCATGCATTTGCTCCTGGAGGAGAGATGCTGCTCAGCGTCTGCAGCTCAGCACGGGGAACAGCAGCCCCCAAAACTGCTTTCCCAAGGGTCTGGTGTTTACAGATTCACAGAATGTTCAGGGTTGGAAGGGACTTCAAAAGATCATCTAGTCCAACCCCCCTGCCAGAGCAGGATCACCTGGTTTATGCCAAGCATCTTCAGCAAGGCTGTAAGCAGCCACTGAGGGTATCTCACTTGCATGGCAAGCAAGATAAAACAATAAAATAAACCAGAAATAATAATAATAATAAAAGAAAAAAATTACAATGAGTATAACTAAAGTATTCCACTGGCCAAGCGCCATGGAAAGCGTGGGTAGCTCCTGGTCACCACATCCAGCAGTGGCTGAGCAGCCCAGGCACCTCCCTGCTCAGAGGACATTTCTCCCACCACCCCATAGGCTCGGGGACCAGCCAGGCCTGGGGCTCTCAGCACTACCACTCCCAGCACCCACCACCCAGGAGAAGGCAGGTACGGCAGGGGTCTCCTTCTCCCCCACCCCTGCTGCTACCCGAGCATCTCCCCGCTGTACGGTACCCAACGCCAAATCCTCATACCCCAAACCTGCCTTTGGTGGGAGGAAAAGCACTTGGACATCCCATCCCACCTCCCGCATTGACCTGCTGGCACAAACCAACATTAAACGTCCTCCCTTTCCTCCCAGACAGGGGCTCACTCTGCAGCACTCATCGCTCAGCCCAGCAAACCATTTGCTTTGCCGTTTTTTTTTTTGCTCAGCATCTTGCATGGGGCAGGTTTTGGGCTGAACTGCAACTGGTGTGGACCCAACTCCTTGGACACGCGTAAGGGCTGAGCCACAGGGGTCTGAAAGATGAAGCCCCTCAAAACCAAAGTCCCAGACCAGTAACATCAATTTAAAGAAAGAAAGAAAGACAAAACCCAAACAAAATACTACAAGATACTGCTTTTAAATCCAAACAGCATTTTCCCCCCTTCCCTGCCAACATGAGGAACCTGCTCACCCCCACCCCTCCAAAAGCTGATGCTTTAATAGACGTGTTCGAATTGATCCGTTTTAATTGATCCTGCTGCCGCCTGTAGCCAAGGCAGAGCGTACGAGCTGGGCTGTGCATTTATGGATTGGGAAAACCCAAACTTTGCAGGCTGGGTTGGAAGGAGATCCTGTCCCAAGCTCAGGGCTGAAGGGAGCCAATTCCATCCCCAAAATATCTGGAGGAGGTGGGTTTGGTGGGTTTTGTTTGGTTGTTTTTTGGGAGGGAGTGGGGGGTGTTGCCTTTTTGTTTGTTTGATTCTTTTGTTTTGTTTCCTGGAGGAAATGCCTCTGCCACAGCAAACCTTTGTGAAATCTGAAAGTCTGGATATGGCACCTCAACCCATCTCCCATCTGCTGGTAAATAAAATCAGGCTGATGAAACGTGGCCACTGCCTCAGCAGGACGGTGCATCCTCCAACCCCAACCCACACGGGCTCTAACAAGCTACTTTTCAACTCAATTAACTCCAGAGGAGATTATTAATTTTTTTTGCAGAACTCCTTGCCCTGGCTGACCTGGCTCCCCCCACCCCCCCCCGCCCCACTTGCTTTTTCTGGTATCTGTTCTCAGAGCACAGTCTATTTTCAGCAATCCTCTTGGATGGGTTTTCATGGAAAATGAAGTTACATGGTCCTAAGTTTATATTATATCAGAAGAAAAAAATTTCTGTAGGATAGAAAAGATCTGTTCTTCTAGATGGGAAAAAGGGGCAAGTTGGACAATTAATACTTTTCATGGATGAACTCTCTGGGGATCACACTTTGCTGTGTAGCTGAAGCTGTTCCTTTCCCGGAGCAAGATATTTGGAGATCCCTGGAAACATGAGTCCCATCTGGGCTGTTTCCATAATCTCCTTCCAACTATGCATGATATCTGTGTACGTGTCAATAAGGATGAAATATTATATATATATAATGTGTGTATACCACCCTACCTACATATATTTGTGTATAAGGATAAAATCTTTTATTCATGTACATATACATAGATATCTATCTATATTTATGTTAAAAGGGGTGAAAAAGGGAAGAATAATTTGAATTGGGCTTTTCTAGATCAAAGAGAAGCCCCAGAGCTGGCCCTTCAGAGCAGCCCATCTCCTCCCAGGTGACAGCATGACTGCCCTCCAAAGGGAAGCAGATCACACCGCCTCTGACAGGGCTTCCATCTACCTACAGGCAACAGCAGGTCCCTGACCGCCCTGAGCGTGCAAAAGCCCAGAAAACCTGCAAAACCCCAAAGGACACGGTGCCCCGAGGGGAGCCCTCTGCGGTGGCCAGGGACACAGCTCCATCACTTCCCCTCTCCTACCCCACGCTGCTGAACTGGTCTTTTTTATTTTTATTTTTTCCACTCACTCCCCACATCTTCCTTATTTTAGACCGTCTGTTGACTTGGAGGTTGCCAAATGGAAAAAGAAAAGTGCAAACAGGCAGGTAAAGGGAGGGTTATCCCGACCTCAGCTGCCCGTCTCCTGGGGATGGCAGCTGCCGGCTCAGGCAAAATCCAGCTGAGCTGCCAGTTCACCGGGAAAACCCCGGGGGATTTGGCCATTGCTGGCTGCCGGAGTCACTGCCCAGCTCATCTTCTTCCTCCTCAAAGAGCTCTGTGCTTTTGCTCCCTGCCACAAAGGAAGACGGAGAGAGAGAATCTCCCCTGCCCACACACCCCTCCCAAAACCTAACTGATTTTTATCAGCAACAAATGCAAGAAAAACTGTTTCAAAATCAGAGAAAGAAAAAAAAAAAAAAAAGAAAGAAAAAAAAAAACGTACAAAAAACAGCCCTGGCATTTCCTTGGAGGGGGGCTCTGCAAGGACTCTGGGGATTTTCTCCAGTAAAATGAGGGGGGGAAGGATGGGGGGAGGCATTTTGTCCATCCAGCCACCCCCTGCAGAGGACACAGACTGGCCGTGGGGTCTGGTCCCAGCACAAGCTTTCCCACCCTGCTCCTGTGAGCCGGTGGCTTTGGGGACCACACGGATGCTCTGGAGGTGGTGGAGAAAGCCCATCAGCGCTGGGGCTGCCCCTGGCACCGTGTCCCCCGGCGTTCCCACTGCCACCCAGACAAGGACACCCGACACAACCCTGCCCTTGGGTCTGAATTAACTCACATCCCTTCCCCGCCTCCCCCTGCGCACTGGTTTAAAATACACTTAGTGGCTAAATAGCAGGAAACACCCGAAGCAAAAATACCACGGACAGGAACCCAGGGGCACAGGGGACACACACGAGCAAGAAGCGGATTTCCTCCCCAAAACATCGCACCTCTGATGGCGATGGTGACCCCGCCGCGAGGCTGGGCCGGGCCAGTGCAACCCGTCCTCGAGTGCTTCACCCTTCTGCATGGAGCTGTCAGCTCTGGACACGGGGAGAAAAAAATCCTCATCTTTTTATTGTCTGTGGTTTGTTTTCCCTCCATAAAGGGGTCTTCTATTCAAAGGTGTCTCATGGTGACTTGCAAATGTCAGTGTGTGTGGAAATAATTATATATAGGATATCTCAAATGGGAGAGATAATAAAAAAAAATCTCAAGTGGGATAAATAGAGAAGAAAGCTCAAATGGCAAATTATATATATATATAATCTTAAAAGGGATATGCACATATATGTCATATATAGAAAATCTCAAATGGGTTAATGTGGGAGCACAGGTGACAGAGCCAGGACCTGCGTCAGCACATCCAGCAGGTTGCTGAACATTTAAATTTTAGGAAGACTTTGATGATCAGAGTGAAGGCACCGACGTTTCAGGGTATTACAGAGCTAGAGTTCAAAAAGAGGTACAAAAGTTCGGATTCCAGCCACCGTGGGTCACAAAGAGATGCCATCTCACACCCTGGAGGGACCTGATGCCTGGGGATGTGCTGGAGGAGGTGGCACCTGGGCATGGACCCCATCCCAGAAGGTGGATGGGACTGCTACCAAACCACAGCCTGACCTCGGACTTACTACCTCTGTGGGTGAGAAAGAAAAAAGGCTCTTAGAGTGATAACGAGCAGCCAAACCTCAAAAACTGGGAGGTTCCCACAAAAGAAAACCAGTAAATACTAATTATAGACATGAGGTTAATTGCTGGCAAGGATTAATCCAACTGCTCTTCAAAAGAGCAACACTTTGGACCCAAATCTGACACTTCTTTCACAAGGCGAATGGCTCGACTCCAGCAAGTCACCCACCTTGGAAAAAGACTCATTAGCATTAATCCTAAAAGAAATAACGAGCCTCCTGTCCCAGCACTGCTCATCATCACCCGCCCGGTCACCGCTCAGTCGCTGGCGGAGCCGGCAGCTGCCTGCAGCCCTGCCTGCGAGGGGTTAACCACCCACGGAGGAGCCTCGGGCGCACGCTCACGTCATGGAAATACTCAAGTAACCACAATTTTCTCTATTGCTTTTTGGCTCCTGTTCTTCAGCATTTTTGCACTTCCAGCCCGGATCTCTGCTACCTGTTTTCCAGTGAGGTGACTGGTACGGAGAGCAGCTCGACGGGGAAGTTGGTAATTTTTAATATAGATTACTGTTATACTTTCTACCTCTGATACTACCGACACTGAGATGTAAAAAAGATCATGAGTCACAATACCAGAGGAAAAAAAAAAGTAATATGCTCAATAATAAATGGGGTTGGGATGGGGGGTTGGTGCTTTCTGCCTTTTGTTGGGTACTAACATTGCACGGGGTTGGCCTGAGCCCCAGGCAGCCTTGTCCTGCTTCTCCCTGCCCACCCACCACAGCCATGGGTCCCTCTCCATCTATCCCTCCTTCTCAGTCCCCAGGCATCAGCTGTTTCTCCTGCCCTATGTGTACCACCTGACCAGGAGGGGCTGACCACCTTTGTGGCCTTCACCTCATCTGAGAGCCAGTGGGAGGTCATCCATGAGTGCTACCTGAGAACCAGGGGAAGGGGAGGAAAAAAAACAGCAAGCAAACAACACAACCCCGTCCCTCTCCTGATAATCACAACCTGCCTTACTATTGCCACCCTATAATTGAGACCATGAGCACCAGCGATGCTCCTGGAAAACATCAGCCCAGCAGCTCAGTTCCCGGTCCCCATCCCACTCCCAAGAGCTTCCCCCTCCAGACCACTCTGCCAGAACCAACCCACATCAAGCCCACCCACCTGGAAGACAATGTTCTCCTCTTCACAACACTGCTGGCCATGACCAGCAGAGCGAGATGAGGGGCTGGGCAGGTAGCACTGCCCCACGTGCCAGAGCTGCCTAAGTGCCCTGATGGCCTTTTCTCAATGAAAAATATTAAATAGGAGGAGTTTTAAAGCATCCTCATGCAATGTCAGCAGCCAGACAGGTGGCCTCACCTGCCAAAAGAGATCTTTCCATTCTGTTTTTACTGCCCTAATTCCCCGTGGAGTACAGCTAAGGTGCTGCTCATAACTTCTTAACACTCCTTTTAATGGCCCTGAAAACATTAATAGAGATGGAGCATCCCCTGACCCACCAGGTGAGCAGCTCAAAGTACCAAGAGAAGTATTTTGTGGCTGCTCTGGACACAGAAATATCTCACAGAGAAGAATCCCTTCACCAGGAGCTGGGCTGGACCAGCTGGGCAAGATGCACAAGGTGCAAACATTCAACATCTTGCTCCTGGCTTACAAAAAATAACCCCTCCAAAAAAAAAAAAAAAAAAAGAAAAGAAAAACACAAACAAAACAAAACAAAAAAACCCCACAACATTTTGCAGGGGCATCAGCATCTCAACAGACTCTGCAAATGCTGCCTGCATGTAGAAGAAAAATCAAAGTTGACTCCTCCAGAGGTTTGAACATATGAAAAAGCATCAAACAACCTCATTTTTCAGGACGAGGAAAACAAAAACATCTCAGGGTTGTGCGCAGTCCCACCAGGTTTCTGATGCCTTTTGATAAGCAGTTCAGATCCCCACTGCTGATTGCAGGAGGGCAAGGGGAACATCACTCTCAGGGGAGGTTTCGTGCAGCAGGGAGAGCGTGGATTGGCCATGCTCACCCCAGCTCTTGAGTGCTGCACAAGGCACCAGAAAATGAAACAACCACCATCTGCTTTAAGCTGCCCCGGTTGCCTGTGCTCAACCCTGCTTCACACCAGCCCCTGCAATTCTGGGCCCCCAGCAGGGCTGTCCCGTGGGGGGGTCTGTGCCAGAAGCATCGCCTGGTCTCCAGGACAGATCTGACCCGCAGGACAAGAAGGATTTAGCAGCAGCCAGGAGCCTCCTGCTTTCGCACCAGCTCTTTTGGAGGAGAAGATCAAACATGGAGCGAAAAGGCGGCGACTTGGATGCTTCTCAAAAAATTAAAATTCTCCTTGGTAGGAAGAAAGCAAAAGCAACACCCAGCCTCGGGTGATGCTTTTCACTCCAGAAAAGATGTTTCTGAAGTGAAGCTTTTAAAAAGAAGAAACAAAACAAAACAAACACATATTTGCAACATAAATACCAATAGTATTTTTCAGATATTCACCCTGGAGGGACATGACCACGGAAATGCAACGCAAGAGCTTAACACTGAATTTGGCGATGGGAGAAGGTTTAAAACACACGGGAGGACTGAAGTTGTTAAAAAGGCAGAAGGGCAGCAGCCGTGGGGCTGGTGACAACTGCACCAGGGGGACCACAACCTCTCCATTCCAGGAAGGAGGTCAAAATAGGCCATTGAAATACCAGGGAAGAGGATTAGCCTGGAGGAAGGGGGCATTTTGCTGCTACTGGTGCTTCTGGAGGTCCCACTCCAGCTGCTTTCTGGAAATGGTGCATCCCAAGCCAGTGTCTGGGCACCCGCGATGCATCCGATTCCTCCTGAATCAGTGTTCCAGAGCACCAGTTCCACTACCCCCAGCTCTAAAACCAGTAATGAAAGAAAAATATTAATGAAATAACACTCGTGCCATACGGGAGGACAACCCCAGGGGTACACCCTAAACCCCTTTCCCTCCAGCACAGCCCCTGATGCTCCTCACCCCAGAAATTTTCCCTCCCTGGTTCCCGCAGCGTTCCAAGCCTTCACTTTTTCTGAACATTGCTCTTTATTCACCAGTTGTTTTTCTTTAAAGGTAGGTATGAAAGCGAGTACCCTCAGAGGATGGCACAGGGATGAATATTCTGAGTTTCCGTTTGTCCAATTAGGAAAATTTTATGCAGTCTCTCCCCAAATTCGAAGGCACTCGCGAGGTTTTAATGCCTCAGCATTTCTCCTAAGGGAAAGGATTTGGAGAAGGAGGGGAAAAAAATAAAAATAAAATAAAATAAAAAAAAAAGACCCAAACCCCGTAGCATGTTTATGAATCAGCCTGTTAAGCGTGTGTTTCGGGGGTGGAAGAGGTGGGCGATGCGCAGAGGAACAGAGAGCAGAGTTAGATGAGTCAGAAAATGCTGCTCTTCCTCTCCTTACCGGCATCTCAAAAATTTCAGCATGAAACAGAATTTTTTTTCTTTCCCCCCTTTCCTTTTTAGTTGTCAGAAGAGAGTTGGAGCGTAACCTTGGCTGGTTAGTAACCGCCAGCTGCTAATCCGACCTTAAGTAAAGCATCTCAGAGTATGAGCAGGGGCGCGTACCCATGGACCTACACACCCTGCCGCGCACAGCCCTGGGTATAGGTTGGGAAAAGGATGGAAATAAGTCCTATATCAGTGGGATTTGCTGCTGCTTCTAGCAAAGTAGGGGCTCGGATCTATGCTCATGCTGAAGGAAAGCTCCTCCTGATTGAGCCTCGGTGGGTTCCAGGAGAGCTGCGACACATCACGGGCTGGAATTGGGTTTGAGGACATGTCCTCCTCAAGCCCGGGTAGGTTTGGGCACACACATGCAAAAATACCCACACAGGCTCCGAGTTCCTGAAATAAAGCTTACGGAGATGCAGAGAGGGGTGTCATGAAGGAAAAGACAATTTGCTCACAGGCTTTGAGTTTCCCCCAGTCCCGAAGCTGGCTTGAGTAACACCTAAACCAGCCATCATGTGAACACCGTTATCATCGCACCTTGCGGTGAGGAGCAGAAGGTTCTGAACACCATGGTGGGGGTGAGCCCCAGGAGCTGCGAGGGTAAAGGAGGAGATGGGCAAGACCCTCAGGAAGGCTGATGGGCAGGGACCGATCCTGCCCGGTGGTGCTTCCAACCAGAGGTGGCAGCGGGGCTTCTGCTTCAGAGTGAGAAGAGATGAAATGCAAGAAGAGATAAACGCCCCTATGCTGCCAACAGCCGAGCACTTGACTCCACTGACATTCACAGTCCATTTAGGTTACCGATGAAGCAAATAAAATTATGCATATGCATTAATGCTGGCAATATCCTGCCTGAAATGTATGCTCATTTACACATGGAAATCCATTTGGAAGAGAGAAATCACGGCTATATTTAAAACAGAAAAATCACTCGACTGTCCGTGGGGCCACTCCTATTTACATCTGTCATTCCTTGGCAAAACTGAAATAATTTCGGGGGCGATTGTGCCCTTGGTTCTAAATTTAGAAAGAAAAACGTTTGCACCCCTGCATCCTCCTGCTCAGTCTATTATAAAATAAGAGATGAGCATTTTTGCCTCTTGTATTTTTAATTTTTTGGGGTTTTTTAAGTGTTGTGGTGTAAAAACAACCTGTGGAGCTTGGTGCTGGCAGATGGGAAGAGGTAAAGAAAAGCTCCCACCTGGCACACGTCAGCATCCAAAGCGTTTATTAGTTAAAAATTAATTTGGAGATTAAAGAGCCTTTTAAGAATCGTCACGGTGAGACCTAAATGTTCTGTGCTTTCTCCAGTTTCCTTGGCAAATGAAATGGCCAGGCTGACAGCACCAATGACAGATCTGAAACAAGAACAAGAGCTCTTCCTAATGGAGAAATATCTTCTTCCAGTCCAGTAATCTATATCTCACTGCTCGGCTGCCAAGCCACAAACTGGAGATATTAAATAATCGGCATTGCTCTGTTTCCTCCTGAAAATGTAAATATGGAAGTGAAAAAGCAGTTTTAAGCTCAAAAAGAAATCCCCCCTAGAAAATATATAATTTTTTTTTTTTTTAACATAAACCACACCAACGGCCACTGCTTCTCACTTCACGCTGCAGCTCATTGCAGCCCGTGGTTTTTTAAATGCATCGTCGCAATAAAAAAGCAGCAGACAGCAGCTCTCTGAAGTACGTCGGGAGGCAGTTTTTGAGAAAGATGATGCATTTTAGATTGTGATTCACAACCACACTGGCAGTTTGATTTCAGCTTTAGAAGGAAATGAATGAATGTGAGACAGGAGGGTGTGAAAATGAAACTAGCTGGATCTGAAGGTCTGCTCTGTGCTTCAAGACACGCAGGATTTGAATTTTCTTCCGCCTTCTGCACAAGCTCAAGCAAAGTCACCAAACTGCTCTGCACTTCTGCTGCTGGAGTTTAATACAGGCCTTTTTCCAGAGCCACACTCCAGTGCCAGCCTAGCTCACCGTCCCACGCTGCTCCCCACAGCAGCTCTCCCAAACGAGGCACCCAAGGCTACCCAGAGCAGGCCGGGAGGGTGGCTCCTGCTGCCATGACACAACCTGCAAGTTCTCACCAGGCTGGGGAAAAGACTCTTTGCTTAGCACTAAGGTTTTAAACCAAACCAACACAACAACAAAAAAACCCCAAACAAACCACGCAGGGTCCCATTCTGCATGATTTTAAGCTGTGCTAACCTGTCCATGTCACACTCGTGCCACGAGAAACATACAAATACTGCACAAAAATTGCAAATATTCAGAATTCTTAGAAACCTTCAAGCACATCTGCACTGACGGCTGCACTGCCCGTGTTACTGCTCTCAGCATTGGAGCACATCACTGCGAGCTGTGCTGTAAAGGAGATGCAGAGCTCTGCTCGGAAGGCGAAATCCACAGGACATCCCCAAGTGAGAAGCTCTTGTGCATCAACAGCCTGCAAGAAACCCAACGCTGGACTGTAAGGGAGGCAAAGCTGTAGAGAGAGGCAAGCACAGAGCCATTGCTTGCAAGAAGGTGAAGGAGGAAGAAAAAAAATAAATAAGGCAACAAGCTAATTTCTACCACTGACTCTGTTTTGCACCTATGTCATACATTCGAGCTCCCCTTTTCAAGGCAGAGCCCGGTGCCACCGAGCAGCCAGCGTGCCTGACTCAGTGACGATGATTCACTTGGGCAAACAGGAGAACGAAGCTACCGTGGGCCCTGCGATGGTGATGCCGGTAGGTGACAAGCTGCCGCACAGCACAGACCACCCTGACGGCCCATCATCCCCACCTTCCTGCGGGGCCGAGGGATGGTGCAGAAATATTGGGAGTAATTACACCTCAGAAATCAGACTGATCACCTGTTTGGTTAAGGATGTTCTTTGTGTTCAGCCCCCAAGGCAGAGGGATATCTCCACAGCCAAACAGATGGGTCCCCAGCTGCCCTCCTCCAAAATGCACTCAGATGAGGGCAAGGGTGATGCTCCACCGCTTACACCTTGTGCAGAATGCTCCATGGTGGGAGCTCCCAAGCCTAGCCCTGACCACACCGACTTAGGGAATGGAGCAGAAGGTGCCTGGCATGGGCAGAGCCGGAGGGGTAGGGACCCTGAGCACAGCCCAGCTCACAGGGCTTGTCTGGAGGAGAGAAGGCCCTCTGATCCCACCCAACACAGCCGTGCCAGAGACTAAAGGTGCAGACAGCAATGCAACCAGCATCTACTCCAGCTCTCCTTAGCCTCATCCATGAGGATCAATTGAAAAGCAGATGCAACAGTCTCCAAACCAGGAGAGAGTTTACACACACTTAGCTCCTTGCACAACTTTGATAAAGGACTTGACCTCTCTGGTTTCCGTATACAGGTAACGGCCTAGCTAGAGCTACAGCCCAAACAATCACAGTCACAATCCACCCGGGTCGGTTCAGGCACCCAGCAAGTCCCTCCCGTGCACACTGCACACTTGCAAAACACGAATTTAAAATTCCCCCTTATCAAACTCCAGAAGATGCCCAGCTGCTCACAGAGGAGTCCCTGGGTTGTCCCATCACCCCTATCTCCCCCTGCCACCCCTTCCCCTTCCGCAACAGCACCCAGGGCTCAGCCAGGGCTGCAGCGAGCTGGCGGCAGGGTCCCCCCACCGTGACACCTCGATTTTGGGGCTTCCCTCTTTCACCCACAGGCAATGGGGGAACTTCCCCCTCTCTTTCCTGCCGACACACCCGCGTCCGTCCCCCCACCCTTTCAACCCCTCCGCCAGAGGAATTAACCCCCCGCTAATTGCCAGTGCTTCCCGGCCGCCCGTACCCCAATTAATTAGCTCTTAAAGGCAGCCGGCAGATACTCCCCTAATCAACAGGTGTCCCGCGGCACATCCCCACAGCTCCTCCGCACCTCCCGGGCCGGGGGGAACACGCTCCGGGGGTCCTCAGGGTAGCACCCCGGCCCTCCCCGGTCCCGGCGGGGAGAGTCCCCGTTCCGGTTCCGACCGGGAAGGTCCCGACGAAGGGTCCCAGCTGCCCCCGGCGGGATGCCGGCGTCTCGTTAGGGCTGCCCCAATCCCGACGGGTTCCCCAACCCCTCCCGTTCCCACCGGCAACATCCCGCGGTCCCGTCCCGCCTCACTAACCATTGGGGCCGTACTTCTCCCGGTTGCGGCGGACCTGCTCCGGACTGAGTCCGCAGCTCTCGGTTACACCGAAGCGGCGGAGAACGTCGAGCACCGGGAGGCTGTGCGCCGCCTCCATGCCCCGGCGGCGGCCCGACCCGGCCCGGCTCGA
>JAAGNO010027075.1:15668-26605 GCA_033439905.1 Ceryle rudis
CAAAGAAAGAAAAAGGGGGGGTTTTTTTGCATATTTTTTCCTGTTCTTATGGGTTTTTTTTTTTTTTTTTTTTTTTTTTTTTACTTTTTAGTTATGTTCATATCTGATAATGAAAGTTTCAATCCATCTTTGTGGGAGGAACAGCGGAAACAGCGTGCTCAGGTGGCGTTTGAGTGTGATGAAGACAAAGATGAGAGAGAGGCACCCCCTCGGGTTAGTATTGAATTTATTTTTGAATATTTGGTGCTTTCCTCCCCCTTATCCCCATCCGTGAATCCCATCTTTTTCCTTACTTTGGTTGTAGATTTCACTTTGCTGAAGAAATCAAGTCTTCAGTTATTAGTTAAGTGTACCTAACAGGATGAAACACCATGAGTTTTGAAAAGGGTTTGAGTTGTCTGTGTCCAGATCATTTAAAGTGGAGCACAAAGGGAAGGCTCTGAGCTTGTAATGCCATGTAGGACATATCTAGGAGACTGCCTAACTGGTGGTGCCATAGAGAAAGATAGTGGGGAAAGAATTATTAATTCTGTTTTTTAAGTAAATTACAGTTGTCATAATTCTTCCTGCTTGCAATCAATGGATACATGTAGTGGGCTTTATAAATTAAAGTCTGCATCAGTGCTGGTAAACTTAAACAGCAAAGTGTAGCTTCTAGATTGTTCAGTGTTTTGTCTGAATTCATTGTTTTAAAGTTGATGATTTAATTACGACTTTTAATTAAATGTAGAACATTTTTTTTTTATATACAGGAAGGCAACCTGAAGAGATATCCAACTCCATATCCTGATGAACTGAAGAATATGGTCAAAACAGTCCAGACAATTGTACACAGGCTAAAGGATGAAGAATCTACTGAAGATACTGCCAAGGAGTCAAAAAGAGAAGGCCAGACAGCTTCTGTAAAAGATGTGGGGGTAAAGGTTAGAGTCATCTGACTTTGCAAAAACTTCCAAAGATCTAGAGTGTCATTGATTCCGTTTAATTCTCTTCTCCCTCTCCACTAATGGTTCAGCAAGAATAGTTGTCAGATTAAAGAACAGAATTTACTTCTTCACTGCCTAAAGAAGATTATAATAAATGCCTGGTTTGCAGTAGCAATTTTCTGCTGACACTAACAACAAGGAAAGTGACTTGATTCTCAGGCAAATAGAAACTGTGGATGTGTTAATGAGCTGGCTTCTTCATTATCTAGAGAATGGCATAGTTGTCATCTTCTGACCTTACTGCCAGACTTCACAATGAAAATCAGGATAATCTCTAAGAATCTTACTGCTGCCTTCATGACTGGAGGTTTTACATGTGAAGTTGGAAAAGCAATCATAGCAAATTAGCACAGCAAGTCAGGGGTCTCTAACAGATTGATGTATCATGGTAGGTGACAGGACTACTGTTTGTTGCTGACATGTTCCATTGAAGATGTTCTTGGCCTTTTTTTTATAACAGGAAATTTAATGGTACAAATAGACCCCATAAGTTGGAGAACCAAATTGATTAACAAAGCAGATTACTCAGCTACAGTCCCTGCTCTGAGATTTCTCCGCATTCCATACCTGATGCATTTCATATTTTGCATTTTCATATTCAAAGCTCAGATTTTCCATTTCATAGTTCCCCAAAACATACAAAGTCAACTTTAAATATCATATGTTACCAAAACCTTTGAGGATGTTTTTTCTGCTAATGCTCTTAATCCTATAGACTTCAGAAATTGCTTCAATAAAGAACAAAGCAGATGAGAGAAAGCAATACTCAGCAGGAAGCTCTGTGCAGAAGCCTACTGAACCAGAAGCTGAGCACAGCACTGCAAATTCACAGATGACTGCACTTGTTAAAACCTTGCAGAACACAAAAACAGTTGTCAACCATGAAGACACGCTTGAGGTATGGCATTGCGATGAACATCATGGCAGTCAAAGATTTGTGCTGGTGTTGGTTTACTCTAGGAGATGAAAATTTACATTAACAATAGCAGAAAATAGTCATCCATAAGTGCTGTAAATACAGATGGTTTGCAGTGCAATATTTTTCTCATTTCAGATTATTTTAAGTTGAAGTAGCTAGTAGAAAGTTCAAAATGAAAGGTACATGAATTTTAAGAAAAATAAAGCAAAATTGATTAAAAGTTCACCAAAGTATCAAACTATGAAAAGACTCAGAATTTTTTAGGTTTCACTTGATTGTCCATTCTTCATTAAATAATTTATCTTAATTGTCACCAAAATGGCAAAATACCTCCTTCATAGGAGCAATCAAACACTTGTATATCCAAATGACTACGCACATTTATTTAAAATTAAAAGTGAATAGTGGGTTTAAAAATATGTATTGCTCTGTGTTTATTAGTGAGCTTTTAATATGACTGAGATTGTATTTACCTTCTATAAAGAGTCTGAGATTTTGAACTCCTAAACTCTTTGTACATCTCTCTGACAAACGCCATGTATTCATTTATTTAGAATATTTCAGATTTATGCCAAATTGTGGAACTTGTCACTTAATCAGCTGCCAGTTACAACCTGTAAAATGTTTCTTTCATAGTTTCACAAGCAGGTTATTTTTTGCCCATGTCATGTAAGCAGTGGAATGTGCATATATATCATACTTTTGCTGAAGGGACTTTGTGACAAGCAGCTGTAGCTGGCTGTGTCCCCTCTAGTGCATTCCTGCTTGTATAGAGTTTCTGAAAATATTGGTTTGGGCATCTTCCTTTAGTTTAAAAACATAATTTCAGAATATCATATTAGTCATCTATAATACTGACAGCAATTCTTTTTATCTGGCTGTATGCCAGTAAGTGAATGAGGCAGCAGTGTGTAGTCGATCAGGGATAGTGAATTCCTTACTGTAATAGCCTGCTGGTAACACTTGCGATTGAATCCAGATACCTAAGCTTTGCAAGTATGAATGTTGTTCAACATTGATTACACCTGTTCTATGTCATATCCAAGGGGAAAGGCAGTGTGGTAGAGGCCGTGAAGAGGTTCTCTGTTCCAATTGCAGAGAAAAACAGATTTTTATTTTTTAATGAAAACTGTCATAGACTGTTTGCTTCATCTTTGTCAGGTTTGTCCTTCCTGCGGTAGGCCACGTAGTTATGACCACGGGGAATGTGGTGCTTCATTAGTTTTCACAAATAAAATGTTCTGATACCTGTAAAAAAAAAGTGAATACCAACAGATTGTTTTTGCAATCTGCAGCATGGATTTTGTGGCATTTATAACAGGAGGCATATTTACTAGAAATAAATTTTCACTTCAGGGAAGTAAGATTTTTTTTTTTTTCTTCAAAGTATTATTAGAAACTATTTTTTTTTAAATGATAGGAATTATAGGGCTTGCAGTGGGATGCTGAATCAGTTGCATGGCTGCTTTTGCAGCAACTTTCTCAGTTAATCTGTTTCATGAGTGTGCTGAGCTCCATCCTATAGTTAAGAAGGAACTAGTGATTTTTAGCTTGAATGTATTCAGCATCACTTTATTCCTTTGCCATTGTTCCTGAGGTTAAATAACTTCTTTTCCTTTTGGAATTTATCCCCAGTGTAATTTTAAAGATACAAACTGAAGTGACACAGTTGCTGATATTTTGCTAGACTAGGCAAGACGAGCTCATTCAGTGTTCTCACAGCATAGCTCCTCATTCCTAAGATTGTCTTGGTCATGCTACTCTACAGCTGTTTCAGTTTCAGCTATTCTCTGCAAAACCAATACCCAGCTAGTTAATCTTGAATGTTTGTTAATCTTGAATCTTGAATTCATAAAGTGGTAACTTTATGAATTGAACTCAACTGGAGGTTCTCTCCAGCAGTGGAAGGGAGTCTTAAATCTACTTGCTCCAGGTAGATTTTTGAAACTGAGGTTACCAGTTTGAGTGTTGTTTCCATGGTGTTCATCAGGTACAATGCAAGTCTGCATGTGCTACTTCTTAAAGGTAATTCAGTGGCAAATATTACTAAATTCAGTTGACTTGCACTACAAGTGCATTACACAGTTGTTATATGTTACGTTGTTTGGTTTTTTTCTCCCCTTTATTGTTCAGTGGCTGACAGTTTAGAAAGCATTTACTTAACCTTTAAGCAGTTCTTTAAAATGCACAGCATAAAGCTGTTTTTCTTTTATCAGGAATCAGAAGAACTCTCCTCTGATGAAGAGATGAAAATGGCAGAAATGCGACCACCACTAATAGAAACCTCCATAAACCAACCAAAAGTGGTAGCTCTTAGCAATAACAAAAAAGGTTAGGTACCATAAAAACTGATAGAAGTGTGTGCTTCTTGTAATTTCTTGACTCAGTGACTAGTTCTTCTAATTAAATTGTATAAAAGTAGATTTCATTTTTATGTTTTGAAAAAAAAGCCAAACAATCCTCTAGTTAAGGAATGAAAGCAAAAAAAAATTCAGTATCTTATACTTGAGTGTGTGATAGAGAAAGCTGTGTTGACATACTGTATTTTCTTGATTCTTGTCACCAGTGTAAAAACACAGCAATAAAGTAGATGTATATATTTTGAGGACTGTTAGTGTGAAACACTCATGATACGCGTAAGAAAAGGGTTGCAGAAAGTGGTATTTCCATGTTTCCCCTCTCCCCCAGATTTTTTTAGATTATTGTGGCTGTATGCAGCAGTATCACTTGTTTAAATTTCTCAGAGAAACTGCTCTCTTCCTAAAGTTTAAGAACAAACTTATCTTCTGGTAACTCTCTACAGTCATTTACTCCTTAATATTTCTTCTTTCCTCTACCAAGAAATTTCAGGACATTGTTTTTGTTACCTAATTGTTACATTCTCTGAAAGATTATTTCAGTTAGGGCAACCATTTCCTTAAAAGTAAGGAACGACCTAGTATTCCATAAAGCTAAATGCTTTTCTGGCCATTAGATGTAAATAGGTGAGATTTAGTGGGGATGAAGGAAAACATGGAGATAGCAGGAAAGGTCTGCTGAGGGTCACATGCTGGTGAAATGATTGATGGTTATCAATGCTACCTTTAGGGTTTTATGCCTGATTAAAGTCCTAAGTCAAAACTTCTTTATTTTCTCTGGAGAAAGACATCAGTTTCACAAAATTCATGGTTTTGGCAACTGTAACTTTGTCTTGAAGGAAAACTTTAAACTTGTTTGTACACTTCTATCAAAATCATGACTTGAACTCCCACAAGAGAATTTATTTATATATGGATGTAGTAAGTAAGTATGCAGACATTATGCAAGAATCAATATGCACAGGTGTAAATTACTCTGTAAGTGATGTCATAATTAATCTGCAAAGCATGGGAATGCATTGGATTCCAACTTCAGAAAAACATTTTTCTTCCCTGTTTTTCTTTTTTACATTTATGAAACTGTACAGAGCTTTTCTAGTGAATTAGGTCTTTCCAGAATATTTGGTCTAATAAATAGCTATTTTAGAATGATATAATGTTTAAAAACAGGAACTATGTATACTTTCAAATTCCTGCATGTGAAGCAGTGTACCTCATTTTCATAGGGGCTAATAGACATACAATTGAAAACTTTGAAATCTTCGTAACAAAAGAAATATGATATGATAAATATTTTGGGGAAATATTACGTAATGTACATTAGCTTATGCCAAGGAAACTTGGAATAAAGCAACAACTTAAATTTCATTAGCAGTGCAGGCTGTTTACATTGAGCCAAGTATTTTAAAATATTTTGCTGCTGTTGCCAGCAGTCTTCTGTAGGTTTAAATCGTTTGCATGCAATTAGTTTCTGCAATAAGAATTGCTGAAGAACAAGAGACTATTTCTAAATACCATAACATCCACACATTAAATGATTATTAAACAGATATGTCTGTAACTAAACTGTCAAATTTTTATTTCAGATGATTCAAAAGATGCTGATTCCTTATCAGATGAAGCTACCCACAATAGCAATCAAAATAACAGCAACTGCTCCTCTCCTTCTCGAATGTCAGATTCTGTTTCCTTAAATACAGATAGTAGCCAAGATATTTCTCTCTGTTCTCCGGTCAAAGAAACACATGCTGTTTTATCCAAGATCAGGTTTGTGAGATACTTTATAGCACTGAGCAAATATAATAAAAAAAAAAAAAAGTCATCTTTCATATTATGTTTCCATTCCTTTAACATCAGTCATGAAATAATTTCAATTTTAATGTTTTAAAATAAGGTTTAAAAATTGAATAGTTCCCTTTAAGAAAAAAAAAAAGACAATAGAATTCAGATACTAATTTTGGTATACAAGAGGTGGTTTCCATCTCTCTTAATAATAGTGTATAATACCTTCATCCTTATATTTATCCCTGCAGAATACTTCAATGCACTTTTAATCATTGCTATGCTTTTATTTGCACAATTTTGAAGATCATTTTCATTACTAGCATAACTATAAAAGGCTTTTAGAAACTTACAAAGAATGAACTTAAGGTTTCTACTTGTGTTGGGGTTTTAGTTAGAAGGTGCCATTTTTCTCAAAACTTGCCAGTATGGATAAGACATTTTTCCAAAATTTTCATGGAACTTGCAAATATTTGATTAAAAAAAAAAAAAAAAAAGTTATTGTTACTTTGTACTTTTTGACACTTTTATATTGACTTTAGTAATTTCTATTCAATTTAAACAAACGTCTGAAATGAGATGAACCAAATGTGGCCAAAACGACCCCTGTATATATAGTATACATAGCATACTGTATATATAGTATAAACCAAATCTATTTCTGTAGTGGTAAGATAGCAAATAATAAACCTGGTTGTATTGTGGTCTTTGTCCTGTTTTGTGTGCACGCTGTGGCTGTATTGCATGGTGATTATTTTTTTTAAAGCAATTCTTAAAGGAATATGTTAGTTCTTCTTGGAATTTCTTTCAAGAGTCATTTTTTTTTCCAGGCGAGAAGATGAAAATTTCAATAATCTTTTGCAAAATGGAGGTGAATTGAGCATACCAGTAGAAGAAAAAATAAATTTGCAAGAGAGGGTTACAAATTTGTCTGAATATGAATTAAGCATTGAAGAAAGATTAGGCCTGATAGGAAAAAATGTTGATCTAAGCACTCCTACAGATGAGTCTCACAAATTAGACCAAATAAACATGAATATCAATAAATTGGTTCATGAAGAGGCAGTGCCAGTAGAAAGGTTACAAACTCTGGAAATAGTTTCAATAAAGGGCTTTTTGAATAACAACCTGAAAGAAGAAAGCGAGCACTTGGAAAATGGGAATAAATATCCTATAAATAAAGTGAATGGTCATCCTGAGAAAGCAGTACAGTCTCCCACTAAAGACAAACTAACAAGAAGCACTACAGTTGATGAAGATTCTGCTGAGCTGTCTGTTTCAAGGAGCACTGAAGATTTGTCCCCGCAGAGAAGTGGTCCTGTGATGAAGTCTCACAGCATCACCAGTATGGACACTGGTGGTCTGAAAATCTATGATACTGTCAATGAGAATGGATCTCAGCAGTCAAAGTCAGTGGTCAAATCAGCATCTGATAGTACAGATGGAAAAAACATAGTCCGAAGTAAATCTGCTACTCTTCTGTATGACCACCCCTTGCAGGTTTTTCCCGGGTCATCGTCATCATCTGATTTAGTATCTTCTACAAAAACGGTGTTCAAGTTTGACTCAAATCACAATCCTGAAGGTGCTAACGTGGTGAGAGGATCAGGGACAAGTGGTGCACAGATGTTCTGCACTCCTCAGTATAATATTCAGTACAGCAGCAGTACAACAGCAAAAGACACCTTGTGGTCACAGAAGCAAAACACCCAAGTAGAACAAAGCAGCTTGCCTCCTTCACGGCTGCTTAGGTCTGACAGTACAGAAACACCCAGCTATGTAAAGCATTCTGCCAATATGAATTTCTCCAATCATAACAATGTCCGAGCCACAGCCGTGTATAACACTCATCAGCGGATGACTGGGAGACATACAGATACGTGGGCTATTCCACCAAATGATAGACTCCTATCAGGAGCAATGAGACACACTCTTCAAAGGCAGAGCAGTGTGTCTTCTACAGCTTCTATAAATGTTGGGGATACTGGACCTTCAAGGCGAACCCAGGTTCCTGAAGGGGACTATTTAACATACAGAGATTTGCATTCAATGGGAAGAGCTCCACCAGTAATGTCTGGGCAACAAAGGCCTCTTTCTGCCAGGACATATAGCATTGATAGTCCAAATGTAGCCCGACCGCAGAGCGCTCGACCATCAGTTAATGAAATACCAGAAAGAACTATGTCAATTAGTGACTTCAATTACTCACGGACTAGCCCTTCAAAGAGGTCAAACCCAAGGATTAACTCTGAGCACTCTTTATTAGATCCTCCAGGAAAAAGTAAAGTCCCTCACGACTGGAGGGAACAGGTGCTGCGACATATTGAGGCTAAAAAGCTAGAAAAGGTAAAAATAATACTTTTTAAAATTTTTCTATTTTTCTGTTACATGGATATGGGATAAGTTAAATACTCTGTTTTGAACTGCTTTTAATTAGCAGTGCAAATGTACTTCTGATACTGCCTGGTTTTTTTACTGTGTTTTTGGTGAATATCTGTGAAATGGTCAAACTGGTAGACTGTAGTTGAACTTTCCCCCCCCAAAAAAAGAAAAAGAAGTCCCTGTTATGTTTACATCATACTTGCCAGCTTAGACCAGTTACTTCAGAATACATTATTTAATGTCACATTGACCTGCTAATTGCAAGGCCAGCTCTTTTAAGCTAGGTAATTTTTATTGCAGCATAGTATTTGTATTATACTAAAATACTCCCTTTCACTTCTTGATGTTTCTGTTCTGCCTCCCTCCCCAACCCCCCCATTTCTTCTCTTTAAAAAAAAAAGGAAAAGAAAATCAGTAAAAACTGTTTGGAAGCATAGGTCTACTGCTTCAGGTGCTGATGAATTCAGAAGCCATAATTAATATGTATTTGTCTCAAAGCCAGTTGTCTTTTGAAGTTGACTATCTGACAGATTGTTGAATGAATATTTATTGCTCTGAGATGAGAACACTTAAAAATCTTGTTCATTTCAGGAAATCACAGGCGGTTTTGATATAACAAGAGAACATGAACAGGATTCTTTATGTACTGTAAATGCTATCAAGAATTTGAGCTGATATGGAGAGCTGAACAATTATATATCTTAAAAGAATTTGAGTAGAGACTGGAATAGTGTAATCTATGCTGTCCAGCTAAACTGGTTTAAAATATGATCATAAAATAATGGGTAGAATGTCATTAGCCTGATCATATTTCCTTGGAGAGGAAATGAGTGAAGCAGCCAAAATACATTTTGGCTATGCCAATCAGATGGATTTTCTTTCTTAATTTCTTTAGAAAGAACATTGCTTGGTTTGTGATTAATATGCTAAATATTTCAATATCTAGGCCAGCTGAAGAAATTTAATTTGAGATAGTTGGAGAAATTACTGATAGCTTAGCTATAATTTTTCTTTGAAAATCCAAGTATTTGGAGGAGTGGGTTTGCTTTTTTTCTGTTTTATGTTGCATAAATTCTGGTGATACAAAGGGATAGATTTTGTCTGTCTTTTGAAGAAGGCTGCACATAACAGCTGCACCTGTTCTTCTGATCCAGCTTAAGTACAACATAAAATATTTTAAATCTTTCACAGTACTGTGCTGTAATGTGGGGACCTTTTCCCCACAAGGCGGTCACAAACTTCACCATATTCCAAGCCTGATAAAAGGTGCATTCTCTGATCTTCTGTTTTCCTGGATGCATATATCAACTCTTACATGAAATGACAGAGAAGCAAAAAGCCCAGCAATCCCTGAATGCAGTGGGAAGCAAAACTTCAGTGAATTGCTAGTGCAGTTTGTCTATGGCTTATTCTTGTGTCGTCTACATTTGACATTTTAGGAACAGTGCTTAATACACCAGTGATGTCTGTTCAGGTTCTGTAGCAGCATAGGCACCTTTACTGAAAGGAAACTGATTGTCTGACTTGATTCCCTTTGTATCTGTCCATACTTTCTATCATGCTTTACATGGAAACCTTAAATTTTTTTTCCTAATAGAGTGATATGGAATAGCTGCTGTTGACATCTCAGCTGTGCATCTAATTTAATAGATCTTCGATATCTGTTTTGTATGTGTGTTTCTTTTGTTCCAACCTTGAAGCATTTTAAAGTAGCTTTTGCGTAGCAAGCTGAGACTTATTTATGGGTTTAAAAGTGAATGTATATATAATTGTTCACTTCATATTTTCTGAGATATGACTGGCTTAAAAAGAAAAATCTGAACTCTGAAAAATGTAGATATGATCCTACACAGCAGCTGGCAGATATGTATGATAATGTGGAAATTCTAGGAATTTACTGGATATTTATTTGTTCCTTGTTATTTTAAAATAACGGCTTCAGTATTTCTGTTTGTAATTAAAAATAAACTGGGGGGTTGGGGGGGTGTTAACTATAAACCACACTTTGAATATTTTGAAGTCTGAAAGAAAAATTCAGTAATTACAGAACTCAAGCACCTAAGAGCAAGCACTTAAGGAACAAGTTCAGTTACAGAGCTCATTTAAGGAACATTTATTGGAAATCGCTTTGACAAAGCTTTCAAGGATTTAAAATGGCATTTCATATTTAAAGCATAAGAACCAGCACTGACAAAAACAGGTATACAAAATTAAGCATCATGATGAATAATTTATATCTCCTTGCCTGTGGCTATACACAACACTGTGGGTTAATTACTTTTACTGTGACTCTTTTGAGTTTCTTATTGAAAGTAATCACGTTTATTATTTCTTTCCTGTGTTTATTAGGAAAGAGGGTATAGTGGGGTTTGGGGGGTTGGGTTTGTTATGGGTTTGATTTTGGTTTTTTTTTTTTTTTTTTTTTTTTTACTCTTTTAGTACTTTCCTTTTTTTTTTTTTCTGAGTTTTTTTAATTAGGGGGGTGGGACCCCCTTAAATAAAAATTTTCTT
>JAAGNO010027077.1:0-10711 GCA_033439905.1 Ceryle rudis
CCGTGAACTTCCCGAGTTCACGCCGCCGCTCTCCTCTAATAAACAGGGCTTAGGTCCGCTGCCTCCGCCTCCCCAAACGCGTTCGTCTGCGGCCGCACCGGCAGCTCGGCGGCTGCGCCGGTGCTCCCCTCTTGGGATGTCTGAGGAACTTTTTCCGTTTAGGGATCCTCCGATGTATGTCAACAGCTGATCTGTCTGGCAGTCTGACTTGAAAAGTCAATACAATACACGAATTTACGGGCAAGTAGGTTTTGTTAACTCGAGGCTTAAGATAGAAGCAGAGTTTTGGTTTGTTTTTTTTTTTTTTTCTTTTTTAATGAGAGCTCTTCGTTCTCTGCCAAAAGTGTGAGAATTCAGCTGTCGTCAGGTGGGTCCCAGGTGTCGGAAAGTCAGTTTGCAGATGGATGAGGATTGCTAAATGTTCGCGTACACTTGTTATACTGTGATTGTACAATATTTATATGTACTAAGAAAAAAAAGACAAACACTACAGTTAGTGCTATAGTTGGATACATTTTATTTGATATTGGTCTTAACACTTTAGGTTCACGTAGGTTGTTTTTTATAACCAACATGTTACTGTTTTAAAAAGAGTTGCCAGAGCAAATCCAGTGGCTTTAGGTGTTCAGCTTTCATGTTAAAGAGAAGACAGCCCCTACATATGTTAATCGAGGACATCTTCAGTGGTAGGCAGCCATCACTGAATTGATTTATAATCTTGTTTTGATGATCTCTGGTTTGTAGTCTTTTATTTAGTTTTGTTATTTTTCTTTCCGGACTATTGTATCTTTTCCCTAACGAAAAGACTTCCCAAGTAGTATTAGTGTAAAGTTGCAATGTCCCTGATAAGCTTTTTTGTCTTTTTCTGCTTTCATCTGTGGCTCAGATTGTTAAATGGGGTCTGCATGGGGGCAGTACAAGTAATCTTATTTTAGAATAATGTCACAGGCACGTAGGCAAAACCCAGAATTCTAGTTCCATCTCTTAAGTTTTTCTAGAAGCTTAAATATTGCTTCATATACTGCCCAGATGAACGGATGGTAGGAAGGCTAAATAGGGGTTCAGGGATTCATCTAAGCTCATATAATGAGACAAAGATGGAGGGACAGTACAGGTCCTTGTTCTTGTATCTTAGCTGCAAACTGCCTCTTCCCATTTGGACTGCTCATTTCAGCAGGTATGGCTTTTAAGAAAATATTATTTTATTTTATATGTTATTGGCCTAACATTTTCAGTTGGTGCAGATAACTTGGCCTCTTTCCCCTCCCCACCCAGTATGGTTGGTTGGACTTTGCTTTTCTAAGCATTCTGCTAAGCACTGGAAGTAAAAAACTTTTTCAGACAGCCTCCTCTCCCATTCTTCTCATTCAGTATTGTAAAATATTTTGAAAAGAGCAATTATTTGCTCTTATAGGACTAAAAATGTATTTTTTGCTTTATAACCAACACATGATCTCTTTCCTGAGAAGCTTACATGTCAAGTCTCTGTTCTTCTGCAGGTTTACACATGTGCTTAACTCATCCACATCCTCGTAGACCATGGGGCAGTTCACCAGTTTGAGACTGAATCTGCAAAACTAGTGCATATTGTTAATGAGACAAGAGAACATTATTATGTTGATGCTGCTATGCAAAAAATTGTAATTTCTCATCTTTTGTTACCTTCCCTCCCGTTTTTCTGCAGGAAAATAATCTGTACTGTTGACCTTCCCTGTCACTGTGGTATCATCTAAGAAGGGAAGATTTTGCAGCAGTTCTGGAATCAGCTTGAGTTTAGTGAGGTCTCAAATAACCACCTTCTGCCTGTTGATTAAAGTGCCCACTGACTTTCAAGTCCTCCTCTTCTAGTAGCCTTACATTAAGGGTTTGGGACTTTGAAGCAGTTTGGTTTTACTGTGACCCAAACTAATATTCTGAGCTTCAGCTTGGATTGTTGAAAATTGAGCTTTTAAAAAAAAGTTGCTTTCTATTACAGCTTTTTTTCTGCTCCAGTGTTTGTGAAAACCTCTCAAGGCAGAATTCTGTCTGCAGGGCAGTAATGAAATAGATAAGATTGCTGTATGTTGCCTTAACAATGGTTTAGCAGATGGTCTTCCAGCTTCTTGATTGTTACTGTCAGCAGAGGTGGCATTTGGGTGATTTTGGGGTTATTAGCTTTGCAGTTGTAACCTCCATGAGTTTGGTTTAGATGTAGTTCTCGAACAACTGTTAATTGGAAATATTTTTCTTTCAGACAAGCAGTAATTAACCATTACAGCAAAGCACATAGGAAATACTTAACTCTCCGTCTCTTCAGAATGTATTTTCTTCAAAATACGCTGTAATCAAATACATTTCCTGAGCGTAGTTCAGGGATAATTAAATAAATTTAACTTCCTTTATACTTAGAAAGGTCAGCGTTGTCTTCCAGCCTTAATCTTCATGAATGAGCACTATTGCTGATCCTTCCCATGAAGGAATGCTTTGAAGCATACATCCAGCACAAGGATTAAAGATTTTTTTATTATTATTATTTTTTATGTCATCAGTCCCCTGAAGTGCTTCTTTTAACTTTCTTCCCAGTATTAATAATACATATTTTCCATGTGTACTGTATATGAGTTACTCTCGAGTGAGGTGAATATTGTAGTCTGAAGCATGATGTAACTTTTGCAAGAGAAGTTCCATTTGTTCAGTCTTTGCTTATTATCTGTTCGTTATCTTGGCTTTTTTGTTTTGCTTTTTCACCTCATTAAAGGTCTACAATTCTAATCCTGTCTTTAAAAGACATTTAGTTTGAGTGCAGTAAGAGATCTTGCAGACCAAGTTTGAATAAATCTGTGGCACTACAATACTTTCTCTCTTCCAGAAGTGAATAATCCTCTCTAATTCAGATGTAATCTTTTTTGTGTTCTTTAAACTCACGGATTAATAAATTCAAAGGTGTCGGTTTCTGCAGTTATGGGAAGAGAGAAAAGACGAAATTCAGGTCAGGGAAGCCCAGGTTCTTTTCCTAGGTGCTGAAATATGGGGGAAACAAGGACCTGCTAGGATTTTTGTAATGCAAATTACCTTCTGACAGATCTTAGACATCACAGGTCTAAACCTTATGTAATGAAACCCAACTACTAGGAAAAAAATAAGGATTACCAGGGTGAGTGGTATTTATTTCGGTTACCATTCTGTGCTCTCAACCTCCTGGCTGCTGCTAAGATCAGTTTTTGATCTGCCACAACCTAGCTTCCATTTCAGATTGTTTTCTTACCTCAGTAACTCTAGAGCCTGCCTCAGCTGTGACTGTTGCTTTCATAAGCAGTGTTAGTGAAGCTCACATGCCTTTTTTTCCTGTGTCACCTCAGACATCAGTTCTAAGTGGCAGTAGAAAAACTTGACAACATACTGATTAGGTTTTCACTTCGCTGCTCTCTCTTAGAGCAGAAGGTCCATGGAGTTAAGAACACTTTCTCTTTTTATATTTTTATGTAGGCACTTAGCTTTGCAGTGGTAAATTAATGCTGGTTTACTGAAGGTGTCTTAAGTTCCCCACTTTAAAGCAGATTTTTATAATTTCAGTTTGGCAGTTCCATTAGGTGTTTATGCATTAGTAAGTTTGTTTTGTTTTAGTTTGGTTTGGTGTTTTTTGTTTGTTTTTCTTTTATGTGATGCAAAGATTAAATATTGAAACAGGAAGAAATAAATAAAAACCCATCTTTTGCAGTATGGAGGAGAAGGTTGTAGGGCTACGATTAATGTACTGAATCATAGGGGATTCCTATTCTAACAGTAGTTTCCTTGATGTAAAACTATGGAAGGTAATTGCCTGGCATATCTCTGCTATGTGTTAGAATTTCTAAAGCTTCCTTTTTGTTATGAGCTTGGGAATAGATACTCTAGAAGTACAGTTATGTGAATGATTTTGCAATTTGTCCCATGAAATGCAGGTTAGAATGGAAGACCCACATTTTTTTTTCTATTTCTTAGGATAGTTTATCACTTGAATAGCTGTCTTCTGCTGACTTACCTCTGAAACCACCACACACTTTTTAAGACTGTATACCTTTGATGCCTTCATTTTGCAGCTAAAGATTATCTCTTACCAGTTACTGAATGTCTCCTGGTAGTGTTGTATTATAGTGAACCCCCACCGTATTTAAATCCCAGGAGAACAGTGTGTAATTTGCCCTCTGGCACCCTCTGTCATCACTTGCACATGCTCTGTGTTCCTGTCATCTGTTAATGACAAAGCTCTTTCTTCCACTGCTGGGCTGGTTAGATGGGAGTACATGTAAACTGAGACAAAAATCACACTTCTGAGCAGTTCTACTGGTGTGCTTTGTCTGTGGCCAGTAACACCATGAGCAGCAAACCTTTCTTATCCCTAAATCAGCTTTTTGTTTTGTTTGTTTCCCTTCAGTCTTGTGGTAAGCGGTAGGAACTGGTGGCTTTGTAGGTATAATGGGGCACTGGCTGTCCCTCACACTGGAGGTCTTGGAGCCATTGAGCTCTATGCATTGTGAAGGCACAGATAGTTTAGAAGTACAGATCACAGGACTAAGGTGACTTTATGTGGGAGTGGAATGGTTGAAAACAAGATGAAAAAACTTTGAAAGATCATCTGTGCCTTTTGTATTTCCCTTTGGAGGCCGGTCAGGTATTGATCTGTTCCTGACAGATTTTTGCCAAATGTGTTTTTTAAAATACCCTCCCCATTAATGAAAGTTCTACAACTTTTAGACTATTAATCAATTCCACTGCTTTAATTAAGATTATTAAAGTAACTGTATAAATAGTGTTTATTTCCTTTCCTCAGTGCCCGGTGTGTATCCTTAGATAGCTATGTGCTTTTCTTTAGTCTGCTTTAAAGGTTTTACTCATATTTTTGCAATAACAGACTTTGAACTCGACATTCTTTGTGATCTCTTTTACCTAGGGATGAGCTAATTGCTTCTAATTTGTAGCAGTAACTCAGGGCAAGAGAATTTGGTGTGATTATTTGCTGCACATGTAAACAGTGACTGTCTTGCTTTGGAGAAATGAAGTTGCTACTTCCAAAAAATAAACCTCATTTGGTCTAATTGCTCAGTTTTATTCTTCTCTTTTATAACTATGTTCATTTTATGTTTTCTCTAACAATTTAAAACTCTTCTTGCGCCTGTTACAATTTCTCTGTGGGTTGTGACAAATAGTCTTTTAAATCATCTCCTACTCTCCCATTTAGTTCATAACCTCTCTTGAAATGTGATGTGAAAATTGAATAGTGTGTTCTAGGGCAGACTATACCAGTATTGAATAGAACAGATTTTTTTTTTTCATGAGTGCTTATATTGCCCTCTCATATATATTGGATTACTTGCATATTTTTTAAGTTGATTTTTTTTTTCCCCCTCTAATAATGTTATGATGGTGTCTTACTGTTTGTGATCCAGTGTAGCCTATGGTGGTTTGACTCTGGCTGGATGCCAGGTGCCCACCAAGCCGCTCTGTCACTCCCCCCTCTCCTCCTCTCAGCTGGACTATGGGGGAGAAAATAAGATGAAACTCGTGGGTTAAGACAAAGGCAGTTTAATGAAAAGCAAAGCAAGGCTGTGTGCGGAAGCAAAAGAAAACAAAGATTTATTCTCCACTTTCAATCAGCAGGTGATGTCTGGCCCCTTTTCTGAGTAGCAGGACTCCAAATGAGTAGTGGTTGCTCTGGAGGACAAGCAGATGCACTCCCCATCCTTTTTTTCTAGCTCTTGTTGTTAAGCTGAGATGATATGGTATGGAATATCCCTTTGATTCAGCTGTCCCAGCCGGGTGCTCCCAAGATCTTGCCCACCCCATCCCACTGAAGGGGGAATGTTGGAAAACCAGCCTTGGTGCTGTGCGAGCCCTGTCCAGCAGCAGCCACAACACAGGGGTGTCACCAGCACCCTTCCAGCTCTCAGTGCAAAGCACAGCACTGGGAGGGCTGCTGTGGGGAAAACTGACTCCAGCTCAGTCAGACCCAATACAGTAGCCTCCAGATCCTTTTCTGCAGAGCTGCTCTTTAGTTGGTTGTTTTCCTTTTTGAGTTCAGTTATTTATTTACCCTAAGTACCATGTAATTTCATTTGCGACTTTCAATTTCTTTCATCATTGCTAAATATAATTGTGTTACTCATTATTATGAGTATGAGCTTCAACAAGGCCAAGTGCAGGGCCCTGCACTTGGGCCACAACAACCTCGGGCAATACTACAGGCTTGGGGAGGAGTGACTGGAAAGCTGCCTGGCAGAAAGGAACCTGGGGGTGCTGATCAACAATAGCTGAATATGAGCCAGCAGTGTGGCCAGGAAGGCCAGTGCATCCTGGCTTGTATTAGAAATAGTGTGACCAGCAGGACCGGGGAGGTTATTGTCCCTCTGTATGCAGCACTTGTGAGGCCTCACCTCGAGTACTGTGTGCAGTTTTGGGCACCTCAATACAAGAAAGACATCAAGGTGCTGGAGTGGGGCCAGAGAAGAGCAACTAAGCTGGTGAAGGGACTGGAGAATAAATTTTCTGAGGAGCGGCTGAGAGAGCTGGGGTGGTTTAGTTTGAAGAAAAGGAGGCGGAGGGGAGACCTTATTGCTCTCTAAAACTGGCTGAAGGGATGTTGTAGAGTGGTAGGTGCTGGTCTCTTCTCTTGGGTAACTAGTGATAGTAAAAGAGGGAATGGCCTCAAGCTGCACCACGGGGTGTTTAAACTGGACATTAGGAACAGTTTTTTTTCACTGGAACAGGCTACCCAGGGAGGTGGTTGTGTCACCATCCCTGGATGTGTTTAAAAACTGTATAGGTGGTGCTTGGGGGTAGGGTTTAGTGGTGGACTTGGTAGAGTAGGGTTAATGATTGGACACAATGGTCTTAAAGGTCTTTTCCAACCTGGGTGATTCTATGATTATACTTAACCTTTTAAATGACAGTGGAAGTAAAGAAGATATTTAATGCCTTTTCAGTCTATTCAATTTTTTTAATTTTCTGATCTTAGTGATTTAGCAAGCCTCCTTTGTAATCTTATGTGTTCATTACTTTTCTAGTTATATCTCATTTTATGTCTAGCAAGTTTGACTACTTTTTTTTTTTTTTTAATACCTAAACAGAATTCCTGCTTGGGCATGGCCCTGTCTCTTCTAGGCAGAAGATGCCAGCAGAGCAGGCTGTGGCATTGTAGGACTTCACAGCTATTGCCTCACTTAGTGTGGGCTTTGTCTCTTTCAACTTTCTTAGAGTGTTTTGGCCTCCTGTTTGCTGGCTTTTAAATTCTTTCTGTCTGGTTTAGCCCACTGCTCTCTAAAGGATTAATCTATTCAGAGAAATGCACTTCAGAATCTTTAAATGGTTTTGCCCCTATTTGGGGGAAAAAAAAAAAAAGTTCAAAACTTCCCCTGCAACAGCTTATCCACATGTTACCAGCTCTCCAGCTGCGCTTTTTAGTATGTGTGCTTGTTAATAATAAAGATAAATGTTAAAACATGCTATTTGAAGTGTTTACTACTAGAGTCAGAAGCTGATTTGATGAAAAAAGGTAACATACTCTAGTGGTTATATAGGTAAGTAACGTATATGTGTATGTCTTTGTGTAAACTGTTAAGGATGTGTGTTCTTTAGGTATGTAAGAGGATGTTTTTCCAAACTTCTCTATTAATAATCCACTTTTTCTTTTACAGCATACACAGCTCAGGCAGATGAGAAGACAGTCCCCAGTACTCCTCCAGATGCTAATGCCAGAGCCTTATTGGTTTGCAGTGGACCTTTAGAACATTATGACTTTCTGATTAAGGAAGAAGAGCTGAAGAATGATGAGCAGCAAAGAAAAGTTGTGCAGCACCTGCAGAAGTTGCATGAGAGCCTTAAAGGCTACAGCATCAGTTCAAAAAATCTTCTTTCAAAGGTGAGGTTTACAGTGCTAATTTTTTTTTTCTCTTGAATTTATATTTGCTCATAAGAATGTGCTTAAAATACAGATTTCTGTTATTAACACGTTATTTTTGCAGCTGGGACTTTGCAGATAGATCATTGTTCATGTTTGGATCTCTGTTTTTTCTCTTTTGATTTGCAAAATTGCAGTGGTACTCTAGGCATAACCACGTTAAATATTATTGAAATAGTTCTGTAAGAAAACCTGATATAATTTTGTTTCTGTCTACTGTCTGCCTTTGCAAAAATGTCATTTGGCTATAGGAGAGGGTCTAGACCAGATTTTAATTCTCAAGTGCTGGTGTAACGTGCGTTTGAGTTATGCATACTGAACACTGATGTTTTGTGTTCTAACAGATCTTCCATTAATATCACTGAAACTATCCAGGAGAGTCAAAATAATTTAGCTTTGCAAAACATTCAAATATAGATCAGACATGACTTCTAAAAATTGTCCATTCTTTCCAGTGTCAGTCTCCAGGTGAAGTAAGGAAAGAAGGAAGAAGTGTGATCTGCACTGCAGTTGCCTTTTTGGGGACACCACAGTTCTTTTTCAAAGTATTAACACAAATTCAGATGTATCCTTGTGCACAGTGCCTTAGCAACCATACTTCCTTGGCATTAGTAATGCTAATAGCCTAGTGCTGCAGCTCTCTATCTCTTCCCTGAAGCTGTTGACAGAGTGTTTTCCAGAGCCTCTGCAGCAGTATTTTTCATGTCTTGTTCTCATGCTGTTATTCTCAGCTTGTTGCCCTTGTGGCCTTGCACCTGCAAACTGTGATACTGTTGTTACGGCACCTTCTCGTGGGAAGCAACTAGAGCTGGTGCGGGAATCCCCCCTCATCTTTCCTTGCCTCTTGTGTAGATTTGAGTTTATATCCCAGAAAACCAAACATAGTGCACAGCAAAGTAGGTAAGACATTTAATTAGTTGGTAAATATTAGGCAATCCTAGATGTGCACAGAAGCTGAACAACCAGTGAATATGCTTTATTTGCACTGAATTAACGTACTCCATTCAGCACAAATAGGCATAAACATGGCAAGGGGAAACAACAAGAACAGGGTGTTTGACCAAGCCTGATGATAAAAGTACAGTACTGGGAACAAAGCTTGACAAAATACTCATTGCCATCATTATCTTCACTTTCCCTGCCTGCTCTGGACAGATGCCTCCCTGCCCCTAAGAGGAGGATGTCTGGAAACTGTCATAGCTCTTCCCAGCCAGCCACTGAGTGTTTTCATTTTTTTTCTCTCTTTCTCTTGTACTGCTTTTGCTTTTATTTTTTATCAGAAGTAACTTTCCTGTTTATAGATAATGGATGCTGTCAGCTGCAAACCTTGCTAATAAATCATGTCAGCTTTCCTCAGCATCGTTACGCAACACACCTCATCTCATGGGCATAAATGCAAATATCTGACTCTATTGAACTGTTACCTAACCACACACTTCCCATTACAACCCCAAATTCTCCTATTACCTGGCAGAAAATACTGTATTTTGTTTGTGTGACAAGCCTAAATGATATAGCGTAAAATAAGGGGAGCCAAAGCCTTCAGGGCTCAAGTGCCTCTGAATGACACTTTTTCTGCTGCCTTTTAGGCACCAAATAAGAAGTTACCACTCTAAGGCTCTTGCGATTTGTATTAGCTTCAAGGCATGAAAAAAAGTAGAGGAGAGAACAGTGGTATCACAACAAGTTTTGTACTTGTGAATGTGCCTCTTTCAAATAGGCAAGTATAACAGGGAGCAGAGCACTGGGGCACAGGCTTGCCTATCAGACTGCCTCCAACATCCCTTGAATGCTTTGAACTGGTATGTGTAGTAATCATATGTTTGACTGGAAATGCCATGAATATCTTCCTGCCTCCTGATGAAAGCAAGCAGACTAAACACCTAGGAATGATAGAATCATAGAATGGCTTGAGTTGGAAGGGACCTTTAAGATCATCTAGTTCCAACCCCCTGCCATGGGCTGGCACACCTCCCAGTAGACCACGTTGTTCAAAGCCTTGTCCAGCCTGGTCTTAAACACTTCCAAGGATGAGACAATCACAACTTCGCTGGGAAACCTGTTCCATTGTCTAACCACCCTCAGAGTAAAGAACTTCTTCCTAATGTGCAATCTAAATCTACCCTGCTCTAGTCTAAAACTGCTGCCCCTTGTCCTAACACCACATGCCCTTATAAAAAGTCCCTCCTCAGCTTTCCTGTAGGCTCCCTTCAGGTACTGGAAGGCTGCTATAAAGTCTCCCCAGAGCCTTCTCTTCTTCAGGCTGAACACCCCCAACTCCCTCAGCCTGTCCTCACAGGAGAGGTGCTTCAACCCTCTGATCATCTTTGTGTCCCTCCTCTGGACCCTTGCCAACAGGTCCGAGTGCTTTGGAAGGAACTCTCTTTCTACAGAGAGAGGAAAGAAATCTGAATGGGAAATTATTCCATGGAGCAGAAGTCGGGAACTCTGGAAGTCAAAACACAAAAGTAGTGAAGTATGGGAGGCAAACTGCTAAGGCAAGACTGCTCCCAGAGAGCAGTGAGCATGTCTTTGGGAGTTCTGTCCTGGAAGCTGTTGACCTGATCCTTAAGGATCCATAAGGATTCCTTCCAACTAGAGATATTCTGTGACACAGTTTTAAACAGGGGGTTTGGCCACATGAGCCTCTGGGGTCCCTGCCAACACAAATCATTCAATGATTCTAACTTGGATGTGGGAATTGGCACCAAACAGTTGTTTGAGGTGTATTTTTGCCTACTCTGGCTGGTAGGTTCATCTCATTGCATTACTTTCAGGATTTTTTTTTTAATTAAAATT